>JALPQI010000645.1:0-259670 GCA_025490895.1 Thaumatotibia leucotreta | reverse complement strand
TTTGAGCACATTTGCAAGAGAATCAATCCATTAAATATAAACAGGAATACGTGCAGTAAAGTAGAATTAATAGATTAGTTTTTATTTTAGCTGTCAAATATAAAGTGTCATTCTATCTGTCAGACTGTCAGTGTCATTTTGAAATGTTGTTCGGGACTTATACAAAACGATTTAAGTATCAGGATTGTTGTTCGGGACTTATACAAAACGATTCAAGTATTATATATACACCAAGGTCTCTATAATCAACTAAAGCAGACTCAAATAGCTGCGGAAATAGTCGTTAAGTTGTTCTCGTTCTAACAAATGGGTGCATCTCAATCACAACCTTTTTTTTCTCATGTTTGAGATACTAATAAAAAAGCGGAGACTGCGACTAAGTGTTCAGAGAGAATAGATCCCAAGCTGTCAATCAACAATGACATTTCTTGTATTTCAGTCAAACTGAACTGAAAGAAAAATGGATAGGAAGTAAACATAAAACTTCAATAAATTTAATTAAATAATTGACAAATCGAATCATGAGTAACCGCAATCCAAATACATTAATGAGTGTTCCAGACGAACAGTTCGACTATTTATTTAAAATTGTGTTAATCGGAGACTGTGGCACTGGAAAAACATGTATTGTGCAACGATTAAAATCAGGGAATTTTATTGAAAGGCACGGGAATACGATAGGCGTTGACTTTTCTATGAAAACACTAATAGTAGATGGAAAGAAGGTCAAGGTCAGTGAATCTTAATTTAATTTCTACAACGTAAATATGTACATTTAAATTTGAAATATGTGTTATTAATGTGGATATCTGATGTTGCAGCTCCAAATATGGGACACAGCCGGTCAGGAGCGCTTCAGGACAATCACCCAGAGTTATTATCGTTCCGCGAATGGAGTAATTATTGGTAATTATTCTGATAATATGCGAATGACGATTGCATGTCGTACATTTATGCTGTTGAATTAAACATAAAAGCATTTATACTTTTTATTTCAGTATATGACATTACGAAACGTTCAACATTTTTATCTTTACAAAAATGGATTGAGGAAGTGAGGCGGTATACTTCCTCAAATGTGATTGTATCATTGATTGGCAACAAGTGTGATTTAGCTGAGCAACGGGAGGTAGAGCCAGATGAACCCAAATCATTTTGCCGTTATGTGCCAGAGATTATGTTTGTGTTGGAGACATCGGCAAAGGACAACACTAATGTTGAAGACACATTCCGGAGCTTAGCCACTGAATTAAAGGTACTATTCAAATAATTAAACAATCGGGATATATTAACAGGTGCAAATCCGGGATTTTGTTCAGGATTAACTTATGATATGATTACTATCATATCATATCACATCTTTATACTGAAATCAATTTTTTTCATAGGTATAATTATAAAACTGCACCTAGGCATACCTAGGTCCAGTGTCAGGGAGGGGCAAGTGCTCCCATTACCTCCCCTTGGATTCGCTCATGTGTATTAACCACCAATATTATGACCAAACCCCGGATGACGGGAGCAAAAATGCGTTTGTCACTATTGCTTAGTTAAATATCAACTATTCTATCGACATCCATATGAACGATTTTTTAATTTGAAATTTATAGATTATGCTAATTATGTTTCCCTAGTAGTTCCACTTCTTTTCCAGATATCAAAAAATATATAAGATTTTTAATATGAATTCACCAATTTTTTTAGTCAACACATTCTGATATTTTTTCTGAATAATTTCGCCGAGGATGTAAAAGTAATCTTAACAAATTGCCCTTTGAAATTCTGAGCGACATTCAAGCTGATTTTTAGGCTTTAATTTCGATTTTGTAACTGCCCTATGGTACTAGGTATTATTGACATATTATTGTTTATCAATTTTAAATCGCAATGCCTCTGATTACGTACGGTTGCCTAAATTACTGTTGATTAATACATTTGTAATTCATAAAATGTTGGTATGGATGTCGATAGAAAAGTCGATATTTAACTAAGCACTAGTGACAAACGCATTTTTGCTCCCGTCATCCGGGGTTTGATTATGACTAAAAACAATTCTTTCTCAGTCCACAAAATAGTTTGAAAGTGTTTGATTCTGGTTTGGTCAACTTTATCACACTCAAGGTCTCATATTTACAACTGACCTCAAATCATTGATGTGGGTGTTGAAAACATTAGTGACCTAATCTAGTTTCACTTGTTTATGTCACATATTTCGTCACTCCTTAAACGGACCCATACTGTATTATCTAAAAACAAAATCTGGAAACCGTACTTTAAGTAGAAGAAACAGTTTTTTGATTTACCACCATTCACAAATCCAGTTCACTTTAATAACTGTTTTTTAAATATAAAACTTAATTTTCTGTATGTTTCAGAGGCAACATGACAACAGTGAAGGTCCACCAGCAGAATCAGACTCGGTAGTACTCGGCGAAAGCCACTCGGTAAGCAGATGTCAACCCTGTCGCTCCTCCTAGTTCAATTCAGGTATTTTCTACTTAAATACTGTCACAATGTAGTCTATGAAATCTGATGCCGATTAATAATTAGGCCCTTTTATACACATAACAATTGAATGTTTACACTATTCTTAAATTAATTGACAAGAAATAATAGTCCTCAGTGTCACAGGTCTTGTAAGTAATGTAAGTTGAGGTGTTTTATTTTTTCTTTAAATTCTTTTGCTTGAATTCCTCCTTTGAGGCGGGCAGGAACCAAAAATATAATTATGTACAGAAATCCTATACATTTTGGATCCATTTTATTCACTGTATCAAGGTGCATTCAGACCAAACGAGCATTCGCTATTCTATCCTCCCACTCTACGAAATCAACAAATCACGTTTTGTGTAACGGTCGAATTTCGTAGAGTGGGGGACAGAATCACGATAGAATAGCGAATGCTCGTTTGGTCTGAATGCACCTTCAGGAATTACAAAGCAAACAATTGTAAGTAAGAAAAATAATTTTTTTTGCAATTTTTATTTCATTCTTGTGCCACTCAGAACTACTATTGGCCAAATTGCCAGAACAAAAGTATATTCTTAGTGTTAAAGCGTCTTAGTTGCCTAACAATTGTTGGTAACTAGTATGTTAGTATTATTGGAGCCTTATGTTTACATTCATTTGAGATTTACACATTCAGTATTTGTTTATTCTTCTAATGTGCCTTTAGTCAAGAAAACGTATGGTAATGACTTTTTGAATGGGATTACCTTTGTCTATTGCAGGCTAGTCTACTTCACAGTCGCTATCAGATATAAAGGAGCGGTGATAGTGCTCAATAATATCTGCACATGATTATAGGCGTGGATGCTTAACCAAGTTGCCAATCGCTAACACTTAGTATATATATATAGATAATATATATATAACTCTATAGTAGCGTATCGTAGTTTTCCCTCTCTGTGACTCTTTCATACTAGTGTGACAAAGACAGTTAGCTGCCTTTCGTTTACGATTGACGATGCGTTAGCGATTGGCAACTTGTCTAAGCACCCTGATCAGACGTTTGTGACCACTCTGCTCTGATATTATCTGATAGTGATTGTATTGATACCTTATACATGCAGTTTATAGTTTACGCCATTTTTATCACAGAACACTGTTAACAACACCTCTTTGGCTTTTTTCTATCTCTCATCTTAAAATTGTATAGGGTAAATTGCTAGTAACTGGCCATGCTCCAATAACTGGCCACCTTATATAAAAATGAACTCTATGTGCTTATAGTTAGAATTCATTTTAAAATGATGTGTCATGTCTATGTCAATCATTCTCCCTCTTCCAAAATGAATTCTAATTATAAGTATCTACATTTGTCAGCCTCTGTAGCCTAGTTGGTAGTGACCCTGCCTACGAACCTGGAGGTTCCGGGTTCGAATCCCGGCGAGGGCATTATTTGTGTATTTATTTATCACAAATATTTGTTCCTTGGTCATGGCTGTCTATGTATTTAAGTATCTATATGTATCTATCTATTATATTTAAGTATCTATATGTAGGTATCTATCTATTATAATTATATATCGTCGCTGTACCCACATCACAAGCCTTAATTGAGCTTACCGTGGGACTAGGTCGATTTGTGTAAGATGTCCCAAGATATTTATTTATTTATTTATTTACATAGTTCATTTTTATATAAGTTGGCCAGTTACTGGAGGGTGGCTACTTACTACAACCCTACTTGCATTTTCTTTCTCATACAAAGTGAATGTATATTTCAATACAACAGTCTATATTTGCTTAAAATTGTGTTAAAATTACGGAACATCATTCCAGCAACAAACTAATCAAAGTAAGTCAAGCATAGCAAGTATTGCACTTCTTACTTTCTCTGAGAAAGTAGAATAATACCAAATGAATCAGATAATATGTTAGCCATAAGCACGGTATTTGCGTGTATTTTAATATAAATTATCTGATAGCGTCCATATGGTTAACAATAAGGTGGGACATTTTACTAAGGAGGCTCACATATGTGTTAGTTTTTAGTAAAACGTCCCACTTTGTCGCTTACCATAAAGACGAGATTTCCTTGTACCTATCTTCATATGAATAAACAGACAAAGCGGCTTTATGGCAAACGACAAAGTGGGACATTTTACTAAACTCACTCACATATATTTACGCTAAAACTATTAAAGCAAATGAACAAAGGGTCTAAAGATCGAAATAATTAATTTAGAAAAAGTAACGATCTTACATGAAATTAAAAATCTCATTTTCTTTACCTATCTACTTTATTTTTAAGAATGTATACCGTCCGTCAGTAGAAAACAAAAAAATGTAGACAAACCTAAAACTTGTATTATTTCATAATCATTTTTAAAACACAATTTTGGTTTTATCAGCAACTTAAAACAGCAGCAACTTAAACCTTGAGTTCACATACATTTTTAGTTAAATTTATTGATATTTATTAGTACCGTCAGGGGCATAAATATGAATACACTTTTTTACTTATGCCTAATGGATAAGGTCTAAAGTTGTATATATTTATTTATGCCCTTGGCTGTACCTACATATTAACATAAAAATATATCTGCGAACGTGTTTCACGATATGTGTCAAAGGCGTCAAATGCTATGGAAAGTCAGCCATATTTGTTTACATTTTTTGTTTTCTGCTGACGACAGTTATAGCTATTTTTAGTTGGTGCTCATGATAATGATCTTATATTTTGATTATTGTGGAAGGTTCTTTGTATATTTAGATGGGCTCATCGGTGGTAATACATTAGTATTAAGATCGTCAGTTTCGATATTGTATATAATTAGGTAATGTAATTAAACCACCTAGTTGAGACTGATATAAGCCATATGTTAGTATTAATTGTTGTAAACCCAGATTTATATACACGAAGTTTATTACCAAGTAAGTACCTAATAAGGCATGTAATACTCAGTTCCGGATTCAAAAATAAGCTCTGTTCAATTGTATGAAGATTCAGTATAGTTAAATATCATGATTTTACGGATAACCGATTTTATTATGCGTGAAGTGTTAAGTATTTAACGCCTGGAGTAATAAATGGACGTAGTTATGCAAAAGGGAACCAACCCACAATAATATTTCATTCTAATTAACACCATAAATCAAAATAAACAAGTTAATCTTTGAAATGACAAATTCATGTGGGTTGGTTCTTTTTGCATAACTACGTCCAAATAAATTGCGACTGGGGGGCTACCAACATTCTACTAAACTAATGCGATTCAGCTTAGAAACTAAACAGAATCGCAATGTGTCAGTTCCATAGAATAACTGTCAAAAACTGACAAGCCGAACCTAAACTGAATCGCGTTTAGAAGATCATGTTAGCCCCCAAATTAACTTATCATACATTTTATAGTTTATCCATATTTATGACCGACTCTGTACCAATACCAATCGCTAGCATGACTTGCCATATATATAAGGTCCTAATTTATTAGATGCAGTTATTTTTACAGCTGATAGTACTCGGTCTCTGGAGTATATTAAACCGTAAAACAGTATAGCTTTTACGATGTTTTTTTGGAGATAACAGTAAAACAAATTTGCTACGTAAAAACACCCTGTTTATGTGATTATTAAATGAAAACTCATTGAACAGATTCTAGTACCTCTTTTACGTTGGAACTGGCCACTTCACGTCGATAAATTAAATACTTAATTGTCAATGTCATGTTATTTTCCGTTGGATTGTGTCGTTTGATGACATGACAGACAGTGTTATTGTGACATATGATAATGCACATGATGATTTTTTTAGACGAAATTATAATTATTTTTTTAGTTAGGAAAATTAAATCAAAAAAGTTATATGAAAAGATTTCTTAATTTATATTTAAAGTTAATTAGTTTAATGTAAAGTATCATGTGTTAAAATATCTGCAACTAATAAATTAGGACCTTATATTATTATAATCTCGTAAGGGCCACCATAGTAACTTATCCTGTTTTTAATTTGAATCTTGTTCTATACACGATGAAACATTAGTCGTGATCAGTAATACGTTTTTGTTACTCTATAAACAACTAAAAGAAATATTTTTCTTGTTTTTTATTTTATTTTTTGTATTTTGACTTTTTTATTTTTAAGTGTTTTTCAGAAATGATAACGGCTATTTAAGCTATTTAAAACGTTAAATGTAATACATATCATTTAATTTTACACGAAATGACAAAAATGCCGTTATTAATTACTTCAATTTGAAGAGGTAATTAAAAAGAATCCAATAATTTGTCTTAAAAATCCTTTTGGATATCCTAAAGCCAAAAAATACAAAAACATAAACCCAAAAAAAAATACAAAAAATAAATAAATAACTTGTAAATGTTTAAGTAACTTGTGGGGCATTTAATTGTTAGTTAGAAAAACGTATTACTGTTCACGACTCATGTTTCACCCTGTATGTAAATTGGTACGACAAAACGAAACAAAATAAATTATACTTTAATTGGTTCACGAAAGATTCAGATTAGATTCCAACAACTATGTAGATATCTACATTGGGTCTTACGCGGTCAAATATAACATGATGCGATCTTGGTTATCGTCGCATTATTATGTGTTGCATGGCTTCAAAAAACGCCATGTGCGATCACCCTAAACGTTCGAAGCATTACGTGTGTTCATCGAGGCAAATTCAATTACGGATACCGGCTTCAATATATTGGATTAGATATTTATTTACGTTTGTAGCTACAGCTATGTATTGATTGATTTCTTTTCTCTTTACGGAAATGTCCGAATTTATGATGCAATATTACTTAACATCGCGATGCAAACTAAAGTTAGGCACCTACTTGAAATGAGGACGTTTCCTTAAAATACGTTGAGAAAAGATGGTTTGCTATCCGTTCTTCAACTTGAACTATTTGAACACAATCTCATATTTTAAAGACAAACGGGTCTTAATCGCGTAAACTTACGTTTAATTATATCCAAACGTTTGGGGCATGACGTTACACCCGTGACGTGAATGAGTTATAATCGTGAAAGTTTAAATCAATATATTGTACACAATCTGTACATTATGGCAAGAAATTTTAGCAATTATCCCTTAATTAGTAATTTGCGTAGTTCGTTCTTTTGTAAGGTATTAGATTGCGCTTATTAATCTTCAGTACGAAAACTTTCAGTAGATTAGAGCGGGGTCCTATGTGTAATTTGTAGGAGAATTATATTGTCGTTATATGAATGTAGGTTTATTATCCAGTACCATGGAACAATAGCCCAATAGTTAGGTACAGACAGTATCCCATGACCGATAAATATGACCTGTGGCCTATACCACAAAACTTTACAAGCGTACAATTCTACAAAATTGTATAAATTCCCATACAAAAAGTTGACAATTTTGTAGAATTGTACGCTTGTAAAGTTTTGTGGTATAGGGGCCAGGCCCCTATACCACAAAACTTTACAAGCGTACAATTCTGGGGCCCGTTTCTCGAAAGCTTGTAACTTGTAACACAAGTGAAGTCTCTTTTTGACACTATTAATTAGATAATGACTTCCGCTAGTATTACAAGTTACAAGCTTTCGAGAAATAGGCCCCATAACTCAACCTCGGATCTACAGCAATAAATTCATGGAAATTTCACCATTCTGTTACTCTGATTACGGTTGTTTTTCCCATCAAATGAGTGCCACAGATATGAAGTTGAATACTTATTCAATAAAATAAATATCGTCCCTTTAAACTTTTAAAGGGGCCATATTTGAATCGGCCATCTCGCTTGAACTTGCCCTTTCTCGTGACTTATCGTATCGTCCCAGTTTTTTTGATTAGATATAACAGAAAGTATCTATCCTATCATAAATTAGAGATATTATAATTATATTTATTAGTCACATAATAAAGAAACCGTATCGTTTAATATTAGGCCATTTCTCCGAGCGTTTCAACCGCCGCGACTTCATTGGCAACATTATTACCCGATATCCGTGGGTATTATGCATGTTTCGGATATCTTGGTAGCTGTCAACTACGTCTACCAATATATCCAAAAGTTCTTGCATCTCTCACGGGATACGTGTGATAAGGCTGCCACCGAAGTCATGGCGGTTGAAACGCTCGGAGAAATGTCCATTACGCCTTAGGGCCTAAATTCATAGATAAATTATTTTTAAGTCGAATCTCTGTGATTATTTTTCTCAGTGCATCTAAGTTTACACCTTAATTAATTATAATACAGTCTCTTTAGTCAATATAGATTATGTCTTACATTAATTAATTGAATTCAATCATTATACATAGTTAATTATGACGTAACCCGTATAGTAATTATGTAATGAAAGGTACCTAATATTAATTTACGCTACTAAACAATGCATCTGACTTATTAAACATTATTTTAAGGTTAATGCAAATTTATTTTCTGTACACGTTTCCACATGAAATAAAAATATTGTTATACACAAGGTAAATGTTTTTATTGTGTCTAAGTTAAGGCTATCACGGTAATCCTTAAAATTAAGAGCGACATCGTAATAACAGTAATAATAACCTGGGGTTAAACGCTTAGTTACAAGTGTAGGTATATACTTAACCAGTTTAAACCTGTGTTAGTTGGTTTACCCCGTGAAAGTGGGTTTTAACCCTTAATTGCATGACCTTGACAAAGATTTATTCAAATTTGAATTCTGACATGTTGTCAATAGAGTCGAGAATACATGATGGATATTTCCATCACTATGCAATTAAGGGTTAAATACATTGAAAACAAGTATGATTGAACTGAACATCAAACATTTTTTTAATAAATACTCAAAGAGATGCCCGCACCGGGGTTTTCACCCGGGTCAGCAAGTTTCGCAAGCGAAAAGTGACAGATTACGGTTCTAAGCAGGGATCGAAACTGTTTTTTTAGAAAATCCTCGAAATAGCCGAATATTTTAAAATGATTTCGACTCTCTATGGAGTAAGTACTCAATATTTTACGTAATTAACATTGTGTTTTAAATTACTCCATTAACAAAGAATTTATATACCGAAGGACGAAAAACGAAACGTTCTTTTGTTTGTAGAAAATACCGGTATCCGATCCCTGGTTTTAAAATCCAGCGAGTCCAGGGAGGAAATACGGGAATACGTTTGTACAGAAAAAGGCAACACCTTTTCCTCTTAACCATTAAATAAAATTGACGCTATGATTCTTCGTGTCACTGACAATTATGTCTAACTGTTTGCTAACAGTGATCCCCGAAATCCACCCAAACTTGCCGGCCTCCGTACCCAACCCCCCAAACGCCCGCACCAACTGCCCATTCGGCTTAAACACCTGTATTCTACAATTCCCAGAATCCCCCACAAGAATGAATCCCATTGGATCTACTGCTAAAACCTCAGGTTGACGGAACTGTCCTTTCCTCTGTCCTACAGATCCAAATTCTATAATCTTGCTCTTATCAGCTTTGTTGTAAACTTTAACCCTCCGATTACCGCTGTCAAGTACAACGACTCTGTCACTAGTGACGGCGACACTGGTTGGTGCGTTAAGTTCAGTGCAGGTCACTTCCTTGGTCTCCCAATTTTTGGATGTGTAGGCTGTTTGGAGTTTGGTTACGACGCCGATTTGGTCGACGAATTTTCCATCAGGTTGTAGTATCTGGTGGATAGAATATTTCTATTAGTGTACCTACTCCTGTCTGATGGACATAATCTGGTGAAGAATTTATTGTTACCAATCTCTGCAGATTAAGCATTTGGATGCACCAAACCCTCTGGCAACGTTAAATTGTTCGCTAAAGTAGTTTGTTGAAGGGAAGCTTCATTCTTCTTAGCAACTTTGCGATTTTGGTCGAACTTTATTCCTTTTTAAAATGAGAGTGACATATGGCCTACTACCGCGTACACCGAAGTTCGTAAATTTCAGGCATTGTTCTGTCACTGCAATGAAGGCGTCATTAGAGTGACAGAGAAAAATCCCCGAAATTTGCGGATTTCGAAGTTCGCGATAGAGCCGCAGGTAACCACAGTTACCGAAAGCAAGTGAGTGGATACGAATCCGCTGGAAAATGTTGATCAGATGGTAAAGTGAATTGGACAGGTGAATTGTATCCTACTACCCTACCCTGCAGCTCCGCCATGAATGTTGTTGTTGATAAATTGTACGATTGCTAAGTGTCCAATACCTGAACTCGATCGTTTCCAGTGTCCACCACATACAACAATTGACTGGCGTTGTCTGTAGCGATTCCTTCAGGTGACCGGAACATGCCGACTCGACTGCCCTTTTGTCCGATGGAGCGTAAGTACTCCCCGTCTTTCGTGAAGACGTGGATGCAATGCTTCCATTTGTCTAAAAAACGTTAGCAAGTAGGTAAGGAATCCTCACTAGGCACATAACTGGGGACTAATATCCTGTCCTAAGAGATCAAGGTTGACCACGAACATGTCTGGGCATTGGACACTCCCATATGAGTAGACATGCCGGTGATAGAAGCGACCTAGGTCGCTAGGTTTTATTTAAGTACCTATATTCTTATCTGCAGTCCAAGGTTATCTACATTCAGACAAAAAGGCAAGGGCCTATAAATGCCACAAACTGGATGCAAATGATCTGCTATTCAGAAAAAAACTACTGGAACATATAATTGGCTGTTTGTTACTTAAATTGTAAGCTAACACTGAATTGTAAGCTATTGGTTTTCCGAACAATAAATAAATAAAAGAAGAAGGGTTAGAAGACCCGTCATTGATTACCTGTGACATAAATCTCTCCCAAACCCTTCATAAAAGCAATATGCACCGGGCACAGCATCTCGTCGCAAGTCATTCGAGTCACTATCTTCGCCTGCGTCCGTTCCACGACCAGCACGCTATGTGTATCCATGCCGCAGACGTAGAGATGGTTGTTCCATGGACTGATGCCCACGCCGCATGGACGAGCGGTCTTCCGCCAGACGTAGTGTGGGATGAAACTGCGAGATCTGAAGAATTCATGTTGCTGATCAGTAAGTTGAGAACTAATGCTCGAGCAGCAAATCACTTATTTGACAATTTACAGTACGCTTTTACTTAAATTACAATGTTTGTTCTTTAACACATGACGTCGGTAAGGGACCGGAAGATGAAGTTTTCCAAGTAGGGGGGGAGGGGGAGAGTTGTGTAGAAGTTGGAGTAATTTCTGGAAAAACACGTACCTATTTTCGGCCGACACTCAGGCGGCAGATACTGTATCTTAAATATCATAATGTACTACTATACTTACTTTGCTTAAGTTAACTTATTTACCAGATTTTATGTCAGAAAATTCTATAAAACTTAATTCCACGCTTTCGCTTTTGAGCATGAATTGAAAGCCTTTCAATCTGTAATAGCAACCACATAAAGCGTGTCGTTGATATATGGGTTGAAAATCAACGACAGGCGCGAAGAAATCGCAGGCAGGAAAACCTACTTTATATTCTAAAACATAGCGAGCAATTTTATCTAAACCCGTTAATCGTTGTTTGGAAATGTCAATCTTTATGTATCGTTAACATGAGCGTAAATCATTTAACGACTGCATAAAATTCTGTCATTTGTTTATGTAGGTATCTACGTGTATCTAACGCTTTATGTGACCTTCGGGTTTATAGGTGCGTGTTCAATAGTAATGTACCTAGTTGTGAACTGAATATAGACTATGAATAGAGACATTAGATTGAATTTTGTTGTTGAGTATGATGATGATGAAACTTACCTGAAACGCAACCTATATTGTCTGGGCCCGGCTGGCAGTGGCTTATCCAAGGCATCTACCCTTGATACGGAGGTTCTTATCGAAGACGAACTCGGAGTCCCATTTGCTGACGTCAAATGGATCTTCTGATTTTGAGTGTATGATTAAACTAACCTGTAATGCAGTGTCAGACTGTCCTCACTCTCCAACGGAATATTTTGTCTGGCGCCCGCTGGCAGAGGCTCATGCGACTCGGTCTCCCATTGCTGACATTAGGGTGAATTTTGTTGTTGAGTATGATATTTACCTGCAATGCAGTGTCAGACTGTCCTCACTCTCCAACGGATTATTCCGTCTGGCCCCCGCTGGCAGTACTTATCCAAGTTGGCATCCACCCTTTGTCAGCCTCCGTAGCCTAGTTGGTAGTGACCCTGCCTACGAAGCAGGAGGTTCCGGGTTCGAATCCCGGCGAGGGCATTATTTGTGTATTTATTTATCACAAATATTTGTTCCTTGGTCATGGTTGTATATGTATTTAAGTATCTATATGTATCTATCTATTATATATATCGTCGCCTGGTACCCACATCACAAGCCTTAATTGAGCTTACCGTGGGACTAGGTTGATTTGTGTAAGATGTCCCAAGATATTTATTTATTTATTTTATTTATTTACCCTTAATACGGAGGTTCTTATCGAAGACGAACTTAGAGTCCCATTTGCTGATGTCACATTTGACATAAAGAAGAACCATTGATCTTCTGATTTTGAGTGTATGATTAGACTAACCTGTAATGCAGTGTCAGACTGTCCTCACTCTTCAACGGAATATTTTGTCTGGCGCCCCGCCCGCTGGCAGAGGCTCATCCGACTCGGCCTCCCATTGCTGACATTAGGGTGAATTTTATAGTCGAGTATGATGAAATTTACCTGCAATGCAGTGTCAGACTGTCCTCACTCTCCAACGGATTATTCCGTCTGGCCCCCGCTGGCAGTGCTTATCCAAGTTGGCATCCACCCTTGATACGGAGGTTTTCAACGAAGACGAACCACTCGGAGTCCAGTGTCAGCCTGTCCTCACTCCCCAACGGATCATTTTGTATGACGCCCGCTGGCTGTTTTTTTGTTTTGTTTTTGTGACGAGTCTGGAGAGGGTGCCTCCACTTTTCGTCCAATTTGACGCCTGGCAGTGGCTTATTCAAATTGGCTCGGAATCACTCTGAATCCCATTTAGTGGAGTCAGATGGATCTTCTGCGTTTGAGCATAAGATTAAACAAACCTGTAATGCAGTGTCAGACTGTCCTCACTCTCCAACGGATTGTTCTGTCTGGCACCGGCGGGTAGTGGCTCATCCGACTCAGCCTCCAAGGGAGTGGCTGAGTCCATTTCGATACGGAAGTTCTCCTTGTCGAAAACGAATCGCTCCGAGTCCCACTTGGTGACGTCAGAGAGGAGTTGAACAGCGTTCTGGTGCAGGTTTATGTATGTGGACACCTGGGATATAATTAAACATTGGTCATGTACGCGCAAAATGTATATATCTAAATCTATATATTTTACCTTGACTACATGCTCACTTTAGGAACATAAAACCTTTTTAAACGGTTTTTATTAACTTCACCGCGTATCAACTGTCGTCGATGCTTCAAATCTTGTGATCGATTTTTCGACCACTTCCACTGCACCGATTTCAATAAAATTTGGAACTCTTATCAAGTCCCCATGACAATGCAATATTATAATATTTGTATCCTTGTATCCTCAAAGCCTGATGCTGCAGACGTACTGCTTACCTTAACCGAGAGTGTTAGACACGTGAAAATGAAAGTATAGCATGTTTGGCATAATCAAATACTAACAGCCTGATCTTGACCTCCAACTCCTCACTCCTGATGCTGCAGTACTGCCTACAATAACCGCAAAGTTTATCTTTTATCGCTATCTTGATTTTAAAGAAGTTCTTTAGATATTAAGTAGAAACATGCGAATTTAATACTAACATCCAACTCCTCAAATCTGATACGCCAGTGTTACTGCCTGCCACAACCGCTAGGTTTAGCGATATGTAGATTTTGTAGTACTGCCCTAGATATTTGGTAGAAACATACGGATTTAATTATCATCATCATCATCATATCAGCTGAAAGACGTTCGGTGAATATAGCCCCCCCCCAAAGATAGCCACAAGGACCGGCCCTGTGCCACCCGCTTCCAGCGACCTTCACCAGGTCATGAGTCCACCTTGTGAGGAGTCTACCCACGCTGCGCCTTCCGGTACGTGACCGCCACTCGAGAACCTTACCGCCCCAACGGCCATCGGTTCCACGCAATCCACGCGCGACGAGCCCCACACATTTTAGTTTAGCGATTCGAAGAGCTATATCGGTTACTTTGGTTCTACTGCGGATGGTCTCTTTGTAATCCAATCTCGCAGAGAGACTCTTAGCATAGGCCTCTCCATTGCCCTTTGGGTGACTTTGAGCCTTCTTATGAGGCCCATTGTAAGCGACTACGGTTTAGTACCGTATGTCATTGCTGCGGCTCTCCGGCTGATAGACTCATAGGGTGAGAGCGTGAGTGGATCGTGTAGGGCGAGCCGTCGCGCCTGCGGCCCTCCAGCTAATAGAATGACAGCGTGAGTGGTTCGCGTAGGGCGAGCCGTCGGGCCTGCGGCCCTCCAGCTGATAGAGTGACAGCGTGAGTGAATCGCGTAGGGCGAGCCGTTGGGCCTACGGCCCTCTAGCTGATAAAGTGACAGCGTGAGTGGTTCGCGTAGGACGGGCCGTCGGGCCTGCGGCCCTCCAGCTGATAGAGTGACAGCGTGAGTGGTTCGCGTAGGTCGAGCCGTCGGACCTACGGCCCTCTAGCTGATAGAGCGACAGCGTGAGTGGTTCGCGTAGTGCGAGCCGTCGGGCTTGCGGCCCTCCAGCTGATAGAGTGACAGCGTGAGTGAATCACGTAGGGCGAGTCGTCGGGCCTACGGCCCTCCAGCTGATAGAGTGACAGCGTGAGTGGTTCACGTAGGGCGAGCAGTCGGGCCTGCGGCCCCCCAGCTGATAGAGTGACAGCGTGAGTGGTTCGCGTAGGGCGGGCCGTCGGGCCTGCGGCCCTCCAGCTGATAGAGTAACAGTGTGAGTGGTTCGCGTAGGGCGAGCCGTCGGGCCTGCGGCCCTCCAGCTGATAGAGTGACAGCGTGAGTGAATCACGTAGGGCGAGTCGTCGGGCCTACGGCCCTCCAGCTGATAGAGTGACAGCGTGAGTGGTTCGCGTAGGGCGGGCCGTCGGGCCTGCGGCCCTCCAGCTGATAGAGTGACAGCGTGAGTGGTTCGCGTAGGGCGGGCCGTCGGGCCTGCGGCCCTCCAGCTGATAGAGTGACAGCGTGAGTGGTTCGCGAAGAGCGGGCCGTCGGGCCTGCGGCCCTCCAGCTGATAGAGTGACAGCGTGAGTGGTTCGCGTAGGGCGGGCCGTCGGGCCTGCGGCCCTCCAGCTGATAGAGTGACAGCGTGAGTGGTTCGCGAAGGGCGGGCCGTCGGGCCTACGGCCCTCCAGCTGATAGAGTGACAGCGTGAGTGATTCGCGAAGAGCGGGCCGTCGGGCCTGCGGCCCTCCAGCTGATAGAGTGACAGCGTGAGTGGTTCGCGTAGGGCAAGCGTGAGTGGTTCGCGTAGGGCAAGCCGTCGGGCCTGCGGCCCTCCAGCTGATAGAGTGACAGCGTGAGTGAATCGCGTAGGGCGAGCCGTCGGGCCTGCGGCCCTCCAGCTGATAGAGTGACAGCGTGAGTGGTTCACGTAGGGCGAGCCGTCGGGCCTACGGCCCTCCAGCTGATAGAGTGACAGCGTGAGTGGTTTGCGTAGGGCGGGCAGTCGGGCCTGCGGCCCTCCACCTGATAGAGTGACAGTGTGAGTGGTTCGCGTAGGGCGAGCCGTCGGGCCTGCGGCCCTCCAGCTGATAGAGTGACAGCGTGAGTGGTTCGCGTAGGGTGAGCCGTCGGGCCTGCGGCCCCCCAGCTGATAGAGTGACAGCGTGAGTGGTTCGCGTAGGGCGAGCCGTCGGGCCTGCGGCCCTCCAGCTGATAGAGTGACAGCGTGAGTGAATCGTGTAGGGCCAGCTGTCGAGCCGGCGGCCCTCCGGTTGATAGACTGATGGCGCAGGTGGTTTGCGTAGGACGTGCACTCGGACCTGCGGTCCTCCAGTTGATATACAGAGAGTGTGAGTCTCTCGGATTCACGTAGTGCGTGCCATAGTGCCGTCGGGCCTATGGCCCTCCAGTTGACAGATTGCATGGATTGACCCTTTAGGCCCTCGGTTCGCGTCGTCGACAGCGTGAGTGGTTCACGTAGGGCGAGCAGTCGGGCCTGCGGCCCCCCAGCTGATAGAGTGACAGCGTGAGTGGTTCGCGTAGGGCGGGCCGTCGGGCCTGCGGCCCTCCAGCTGATAGAGTAACAGTGTGAGTGGTTCGCGAAGGGCGGGCCGTCGGGCTTACGGCCCTCCAGCTGATAGAGTGACAGCGTGAGTGATTCGCGAAGAGCGGGCCGTCGGGCCTGCGGCCCTCCAGCTGATAGAGTGACAGCGTGAGTGGTTCGCGTAGGGCAAGCCGTCGGGCCTGCGGCCCTCCAGCTGATATACAGAGAGTGTGAGTCTCTCGGATTCACGTAGTGCGTGCCATAGTGCCGTCGGGCCTATGGCCCTCCAGTTGATAGATTGCATGGATTGACCCTTTAGGCCCTCGGTTCGCGTCGGACTTTTGCGCGCGCGTTGGTCGACTCAGAGAATGAGTTTATATTTCATAATATCACTCGAAATTCGACTTGTATAAAAATTTCAACTTGAAATTATCAATAAACCAAATTATTGATATATTCCTTATTGTCAGATCTCTGTTAACTAAGGTACTTATTGTATGAATAACACGTCCATTTGAGATACTTCGGCCATTCAACCTTACATTAACCACGCAGAGCCTTTGGTTTTTATTTGTCAATCGAGATATTAAATTTAAAAAAAACTGGTGTCGGATTTCTAAAAAATATCTATTCAGCAGGGATTTGCCCCCCGTTACACATAAAATAATGTCCATTACGTTTACATATGTATCGTGATTCGTGATGAAAGCGCGAGAGTATAAACGCTACTTAGCATGCATAATTTTATTACATATTACAAACAACATCGGTATAGTATCGGAAATTAACTTAACAATTGCACTAAAAACTTGAAAATAAAATAAGTAAAAAAAGTTTTAAGTTAAACGGTTTTTAATGCACCAAAAACTAGAAAATAAAAATTTGTTATAACTAACCGTAGATGCAACTTTCTGTAGATTACTCACGTGAAACTATTATCACTGTAGTTTTCCCAAGTCGGATGCTGAAAGCCACGTTTAGCCTCTATGTCAGTGGATTAAGCGTTACCTAATCGGAAACTTTTACGTAAAACTAAAATAAAAACGTGGGGCGTTATTATGAAGAAAGAAACATACGAGTTCAAAATATGTAATTGTAGCTTTAATTTTGCAATTAATCATCCATCTGTTCCATCACTTCCACAGAGGTAAATAGCTTTTATCAAGGCCAGAACAAAACTTATTACACTATTGCTGTCTTGATTTATATGTGATTTAATTGCGTACGCCCCACGTTTTTATTTCAGTTTTACGTAAAAGTTCCCGATTAGGTAACGCTTAATCCACTGACATAGAGGCTAAACGTGGCTTTCAGCATCCGACTTGGGAAAACTACAGTGATAATAGTTTCACGTGAGTAATCTACAGAAAGTTGCATCTACGGTTAGTTATAACAAATTTTTATTTTCTAGTTTTTGGTGCATTAAAAACCGTTTAACTTAAAACTTTTTTTACTTATTTTATTTGTTAACCCAGAGGAATGCATTGAATTGCATATTGTATACCACTACGTAACACAAGGTCCCCGGGGGTAGAGCCGAATATTACGCATTGGTTATGTGGTGTCTCTAGTCCACTAAAGACTAGCCTACCCACTATACCTCTGGGATGCTGCCAACCCCTGTGCCGTAGTGGTGGAGCCATGGGATCGCGAACATACAGGCAACCTCCCACAACAAATACAAGGTGAAATTTTAATAGTTGTTCTCCACTTTAGGGCATGTTCAGTATTGTTTTCCGGTTAGGAATACGGCACAGATTCCAAAAAAAAACTATTGATTTTCTATGGAGCGTCGGTTAATTTGAAAGATCTGCCTCAGATCAATGCTGGTTAGACCGTCTATCAGGAAAGTCCGTCTACCAACTGATTTCCGACCCCAATTGAACGGTATAAGACGCATATGACGGACTTTCCTTCAAAGTAAAATATGCCGGACTTAGCCGCACTGACTTGACTTTATTACAATTTTTTTCCTCTTTTACCTAATTGGAAAACGATACCGATCAAGCTCTGAAACGTAGTACAGCCACTACAATTTCACCTTGTATAAGATGATGTATGGACAAACATCCAACTCATTCAACCATGAGTATAGTGGACAAAGATCCAATCATGTAATAGGTACTATTTCTGACTTATGAAAGTTATGAAGAAAGTAAAGTTAGGTCGAAGACACATTTATCAGCATGCGTATGCATTTTTTCTATAAAAAATGACAGTTTAGTGTGGGGCCGCGTCCAGCTTTCCGCACGCGTACGTATGCTTAATGCTTATATGTTTCATACTAAAGGGCCAATATTATTAGACAAAATGCGTACGCGTGTATTTTTGTATTTCGACAGTAATGTTACGATATGATCGTACCTATAGATACTCTTAGGACTTCTTGATATTTCGGTACTTGCTCGCCATTAAACACAGTTAAGGGTATTACAAAATTATGCGCAATTAAAATAAATAACCGTATTTACTTAACAAAATACATTATAAAAATAATTTAATTGATCAATTACCGATACCGTGTCAATTACACAATCAGTTAAATTGCTTTCACGCTGTAGGTACTTACATACAATACGTAGGTACACACTTGATGAATTCAGTGATGTAGGATTGTATACCAAGATGAATTTCTATTAAATATTTTAAGTATGATAAGTATATAGGTCCTATATATCAAGTATACTAAAGTAAATAAAAGTTTGTGCATTGCTTTATTACTTTTTTGTCATGTCATGACATGACACTAAGCGTTTCAACATTTTGCTAACAAAGTGATATCGATTATTTATTCCATTTTTCTGTTTTTAAATACAGTAGCCAAATAGTTCGGAAGGTAGATATACAGTGTGTAAATCTAATACGGGCGATCAATTAAACCAGGCAAGGGATTCATAAGTGTAATCATGGATTACAAGGTTTTTTTGAAGTTACTCTTAATTACGGCCCCACAGATTTTTTTTAAGATTATCGGAGCAGCAATGTAGGTACGAACATTTGTTATTGTTGATATGACAGTTATGTCATCTGCTTTTGAAATTAGCTGTCAACGAGTATTTAACTCGCGTATGTTGCTCTACATTGCGCGCCGAATTATTTTGTATGGAAAAATTTTATGCTCTAATTTTAAAAGTCATTTGAATGTACTTATTATGTCGTAAACTAACGCCCGTTAAGAGCTTCGCCCGTATTAGACTTACACCCTGTATATAAGTACTATATACCTACTGTAAACTTGACCTCTTTGTAACATCAGATAGCTTTATGTCATGTCCACATTCAGCATGCTCACGCGCACTTACGCGGAACGCGAATCACGACCAAAAATGAAGTCGATTGTCTGGGTCTGTAAAATTTCCGCTCTCTTTGGTGATGATTCCAATAGGTGTTTTCTGTGGGCTCCACATTCGCGCGCGAATAATTCGCGCTTAAGTCGCGCATGTCTTTACTCATTCATGACGCTTACCCAATCGTTCCAACTCAAATGAGCCAGTCCAAATTGATCTCCGATAACCGATTAGGTAGGTACACTTGTGGTGGGTACAACTCCATAGGTACGCGTTTTAAAGTCAACATACGATACCGAAAAAACAAATGTTCATAGTTCTCGAAGTTGGAAAGAAGTGATAAAAGTTTCTTTTGACGTCGTTTAAAATTTTTTTCGTAGAACATAGTGAGAGAATTTAATGATCCTTTTGAACAAAAACGGCAGGGACACGTGATTAGTTATTATCATTAGGTATTATATTACATTATACCTAGACCTAAACATATAAATTTTCAGAAATCCGAATAATCAAGATTATGTCGTATTGTCTGTGGACAAGGAGAACGTCCCAGGTATGTGAGTAAGTATTTTTCAAACATGATGTTCATCCTATCGAGTACATACGATAGCAATCTTGGCTAGACACCCACATCAGATTAACAGCGAGTCGTATCAATATTCCCAAGAAGTAGGTAATGTTCGCAAAAATCTTACCAAACATGGGGGTAATAAAATAATGATGTATCTAATAAGTAATAACGTTTTTCATAAACATTTCCTAACTTTGCAAGGTGATAAGTACGAGTATCGTTTTTCCCTTTAGGTCTACTGATAAGAAAGGGACAAACGATACTTATTTGCAAAGCTAGAGCAGGCAGTCAGTAGCAGCATATTGTAGGTAATTTATGCATCCGGAATTCCGGACCTTCCCGCTCGACTGAGACTGAGACGCTACGCTTGGTAACAGATAAGAATATTATCAAACAAAACAGGTTGACTGCAATTACGTAGCAGGGTCAACAAACCTTAGTTTTTTCTTCAACATGCTCCTTTAGTGACATCGTTCTCTTGGCCACTTGTCTCGCTTCTTCCAGAGAGTGTTTGAGAGCTAGAGCCGACATTTCCCCGCATTTCTGGAGGTCTGTGGCCTCTTTTAATAACTTGTCTTTTGTTTCGATGATAGCGTTGATTTTCTCATCAGCAGTGATAACTATCTGTTCCGTTATACGTTCACAGCGGTCCTAGAATTAAATAAAAGATGTACCCTCTTATTCATAAACGTCTCCTAACTTAGCAAGCCGCTAAGTATTGCTTGTCCCTTTCCGTCTTATCAATGTGTCTACAAGATCGAAAATGACAAACAATACTTTGCTAAGTAACGAGCCGTTTATGAATAAGGTGGTCATTATTTATGGTTTTATAAGATTATGATTGGATATGGTTTTTTAAGAGATTATAAGCATTACATACAAATAAGGTGAAAAACTGGCGTTGTCACATATTTAATATATTTATGTTACACTTAATTGCATTCGTTGAATATACCTATATCCTTAGCGTAATATTCAACTTTATGTTCTATCCCTACCTTCGAAAGATCTACTTTATGTTATAGGTACCTATAACGTAACTTTGTAAATTGAGCCTATAATATTGTATGCCATTCTTACTTTGTAATACTCCACTTTGTGTTCCATCCTCTCTGAGGCCGCTTCCAGTTGCTTCAGAATTGACTCCACTTGGATCCTCATGTCGTCCAAATGTTGGGACCAACACACGCGGCAAAAATTCTGCGGAAAAATACAAATACGAACCTAATTATAAGGGCTTTATAAAGACAAAAATCACGAGTTTTTCTACTGTATTACGAAGGTTAGTCTTGCAAATCGCCCAGGATCGCGTAAAGTGGAGGAAATGTAGCAGGAAAGCGGACCCTGGTAAAGGCCGAGATAACGCTAGGTAGAAGAAGTCATACAAACTATTATTGGTAACTTCGTTACACAAAAATGAGCCGTTTGGGGCGGAAATCCTTGGGCCGTGGAAAGCACACACAAGCCCAAGGCGCCTCGTGGAGGCGACAGATGATAGGAGTCTGGTTGCTACCTTGTGCGACGCATTGGCATTGCCGTCCAACGCGGCAATGGCGTCAGTGCCAGCCTTCTTGGCAACCAGTCACAATTAATTCATTTGATTTTAATTTTTAATTGTAATATTTCCCAGCTATTTTTAACATTATTTAGCTTCTAATTTATAAGCTCGTTAGTTGATAACCTCTACGACCTCTACATGTCCCTTTCATACCTACGCTAAGTATAAAATCTGGGTGAAATGGAAATTAACTATCAGGACCCAGATAGCAAAAAACCTGTCTCACTTGTCTGTAGGTATACTTAGTATCGCGGAAAATGAAGCTCATCGCAGGCTTTTAAAGTGGGTTATGTCCCTACATCCTATTACATTACGCGTGACTAGGAAAATATATTTACATGAACGCTCACCATTCACCTATGTGACCTGCGCAAACTTTAAACAATAATGACAACAAGGTAGGTATTAAATGTATCTAACTTTCCAAAACAGCGCCAAAATGAATATGCAAAAGTTCATGCAGCCTAGGCCAGATGATTAATTTCGATTACACCCAAAGAAAGATCCTAATGGGTCGAAGGGTAGGTATACCTGCACTAAGGGCACGACTAACAATATTTAAGCTAAGGTCTTTAGTATCTATTTAAACTTATAGTTTAATGTATTTTTGATTGCGTAACCAGACAAAAAGATGACGACACGGTGACCACTTTTATGTTGATTTTGCCTCTTGCCCCCACTACGCGGTTTTATCATTCAAAAGTCTTTATCAGAGAAATCACTGCAGACTATCATTAGTGATAGCTTTCTACAAAAACAAATTAACGATAAGGTTCTAAAAAAAAGAAAAATCATTATACTTATTTATCAACATTGACACGAAAGTTTGATTCTTACATCGTATTACCTTTACATCAACAACATCTTTTAATTTGTACAGAATCCTGCTACAGAATACTTCGAATTAAAGAAAGGACTGGTATATATGATTTAAACCTACTTACTCAGACGAGCTAAGTATTCCACGAGAATGTCACGTAAGACTTACGAGTCGTAAGTCGTAAGTCTTAAGTGACATTTCACATCATCAGCTTATGATAGTCCAAGCTGCTGGACGTAGGCCTCTCCTATTAACTATGCCTATATACGCATTAGGAGGTAAATGCTCTTAATCGCCACGCTGGGCAAGCGGATTGGCGATCGCAGTAATGTGTCCACTATGATGACGCTGCTGCCCATCATCAATCTTTTATCAATATTTACATTTGGCACGGGTGACATTTACGACAAGCAATTTGTTCTAAATGAATATATTAGTCTTGGTAATATCTCATGAGTTGGTCTAGAAATTGATATTACGGATTAAAGTAACTGCTATGCAAGGCAAAAACATGTCGTAAAGCGACATTTTTATGGGTTGCTCTTAATCTGCTTACTTACCAGTTTGCAGTGTTCACATGCCGTAACATCAGCATTGTCGCACATAGTCTGACACTGTGAGCATCTTACTCCCGCCGCGAAGAGTTCCACACTCTGCATTCCTGGCACCAGCGGTGTGGTGGGGGGGGTGGCCACCTTCTCACTTCCATTATTGACTCCCATTAGCTGCAGCAGCGAGTCGATGTAGAGGTTTGAAGGCAGGTCCTTAAGGAAGTTAGGACCGGTGACTTGTATTTTCGTTCGGCAGATTGGGCATTCTAAGATTGGTGAATCTGAAAGAGATCAAGAAAATACTTAATCTAGTTTTTTTTTAGGTATTTCAAGCTTTGTTTCGGGTGACATATAAAAGGACTTCAATAATTGTTCTTCACTAGCAGGGAGTATGTTGAATATTATGTATAATACCTATACTTATTAATCTGAATATAGAATAAATGTATATGCCGATGAATAAATTACCAAACATCACAAAATAATGATATATAATATGGTTGGTATGGTTATATGGTATAATATAATTAAAAATATCCATTTCTCATTTCAGCAGAAAAACATTAACTCAGAAAACTTTTAGATGATGAATATGACTTGGCGTAAACTGGGTAATTGGGTACACTCTCGCAATTGGAATCCTAGGGCTCCTAGGCCCCTGAAGAACAATGTCGAAATAAAACCAATTAAAGATGTCTTACAATCTGATTCATAACATCACTATGACATAGTTTCTGATTGGCCTAGGGTTGACAGTACTTACTTCCGACGTAGACTGCCAGACAAGCCATACAAAACGTGTGTTGGCAGGGCAGCATCTTGGGGTTGTGGAGGACTTCCAGGCATAACGCGCATTGAACCAACTCCTTGATGCCAGCCGTCGATGCTCTATCAGAATAAATGATACAAACAGTAAACAACCGAAAATTAATAGAGCAGGAAAACTATTGAGAACCTCGAAATCAAGTTTTATTAGGTCGTATTGGGTCCAAAGTAAGTATAAGAGCCTTCAATAATAACGTTCTTGAACGGTCCTCTATATATGTTATTCACTAGTAGGCATATAAAAGGATAACGTTTTAGAATATCCGGCGTAAATGATATCTAAAAAAAAATACTAGATGGGCGTCTTGAGATAAACACTCGGGTTTATTTGACCTATCATTTATTTCCTTGGAATATTTTAGAGAATTTAGAGTTACTTCTCCTCAGGACTAGGACATTTTTTATTTGGTTATGGTTCCGGGAATCCATGACTTAGGTACCTAAATATGCGAACAGGTACCTATGTTAAAAAATGCTCCTTGAATGACATAGCTCATTTGTCCTAGGAAGAAGCTTACACCAAAGCAAACGAACGAAAAAATAAGGACCGTATCTAAATGTAAGTAGACAACTTTAGGGCCCTATAAATACGTATACTCAACTTTATATAACAAAAACTGTTCAGTATATTATGAACCATATTAATGGGTATGATTTAAGGTCAGAAACAATATGTCATTCCCTTAAAATCAATGAAATGGATCTGATTAACTTAGAGACACGGAAAATTATTTTGGACGACTGCTGTAAAATTAAGGGCATAACAATAAGAAAGCTCGTTAAAAAGTATAAGTTCACTTCTGCAGGCATATACAAACCGATAAATAAGTTCGCCAACACTTAAACTTTAGAATATGTGCCCAAGAGTGGAAGAAAACAGGGACCATGGGACCCAGCGTTGCATTAGAAAGTAGTACGAATATTTTTACAAAATCCAACTCTTTCTGTCCAATGCTACCAAAAAAGCGAAAACTCCGTCTTTTATGATACAAAAAATTAAAAAGAGACGTAATCTAAAGATATATAAAAAACAGAAACAACCTAAAAGAGATGAAAAAAAGTCGTATCAGTTAGAAAACGGACAAGTAAACTGTATGATCATGTGCTGACTAAGAAAAAGCAATGTATTATCATAGACGACGAAATGTACTGCAAACTGGATTTAAAAACGACCCCTGGACCTTAGTATTGTACCATGCCCGCTGGAAAAATTCTCTCTAAACAAGATACAGCCATCAGTGTTGAAAAAATTGGTAAATAATACTCGTATGGCAAGCAATTTGTCAACGTAGCATGCGTTTAATTTTTTTTTCACCACAGGTAGTTTAAACGCTGAAGTATACCAAGAAGAGTATTTAAAAAATAAGACTGCTGCCTCTCATTAAAAAGCATAGGATGCCTACTTTGTTTTGGCCTGATTTGGCGTCATGCTATTACTCGAAAGCCACCCTTGAATGGCATAAAACAAACAAGGTTGATATAGTCGAAAAAGACATGAATCCCTCCAAGTGCCCTGAAGTACCCCCAATCGAAAGGTACTTGGCTTTTATGAAGCGGCAGCTTCAAAAAATGCCAGAGCTGCAACATCAGCCGACGACTTAAAAAAAAAAGTGGAACAGGGTGTCAGGAAATCCAGCAAATGATGTCGTCCAAAATCGAATGAAGGACATCCAGAAGAAAGTAAGATTGACGGCTAAATAGGGGTCCTATGGCAGTCTCTTTAGAACACAGTTCTAGAAAAAGTGTTACATTTTAATTTATTTTTTGTTTTATTTCAAAATGTTACTTAATATTAAAGTTGTGTCACTTTTATCTTGTCTACTTATAATTCGATACGGTCCTTAAGTCAGATGAATTCTGTGAAAAGATAATATAATATAGTAATGTGAAGCGGATTGTGAAAAATAAATCGAAAAACTTACGCTCGAGCACGAGGTTCCCCATTTTGTACACTTTTGTTGACAGACTGATTTGACGAGAAAAACCTAACTTCCTGCCCGTTAGGCGTCGATGGAGTTCTGGGGCTTGTATCATCCTTGGTGCCCCTGAAGCTTTTCAAAGAGAAAATCGCAGGTTTTTTCTTTATTTTCTCGGACATTTTTAAACTGAACTGCTTAAATCACAATCGCAAACTACTTTGAATTGGCGATTACGATTCCATATCGCTAATTGTTGTTTCAATTGATAACTTTAGATAATACGTATAATAGCTCTCCGGCATTGTTTAGGCTTTCATTGATAGGTAGCATATCTGCGCATATTATAAAGTGAGATAGACCTATTATTGTTCATATTTGCACCCTTTTCTATTACCAAGAAATTGACGTAGGTAGACTATAAAACTTCATAATACAGAGGCATTATCTGTTGATTAGATTGCAAAATAATTATAAGATTAGATTAATAAATGCTAAGATATCTATATCAACTTCCTATTTATGGATAATTTACTGCTATCATTTGTATATAAGATACCTACTTACTTAATACCTGTAATGGGTAATTATAATTATTTACAGTTTAATAATAAAAATAAACGACATCTTATAACTACCTACCTAACCGAAGAAAATATGATGTTTGGTAATTCGAGATTGAGTCGTTTAAATTGTTAAATAAAAAAAAACTACCTTGAGAGTCTTAAGAAATATCAACTCTAAAACATGAGTAAAGAAACTTATCGCGGTAATATAATGGCCACAAAACCCTCGGTTTAACAGTTCAATTACGTGTTAAATTATCCGGTAAATGTTGAAACCCAGGTAAATAATAAATATCAATCCATAAGTAATTCAAGACAAGTAATTATTCAACTTGAGTGTGGCAAATTGTCAGATATTTATAATACAAAACACGAGACATCCACAATTTTGCACCTTCAACCGATGACCACAAATAACCAAGGATTTTATCGTTTCTTATAACATTTGTCAGTAATATATTTAGCATTAATACAGTAGAATAAAGTCGTAAGTGCCAAACGATTTATTAGAACATACATCATTTCTCAGTGAAGGGTTTTGGATGAACTGTGCTCGAGAAAGTAATCGAAGCATGCACACGTCGAGGCTGCCATATTTTAGGGACGATAACGGTAAAAACAGGTGAACTTAAACGCAGTATTGCGATACCTTGTCGTCCCGTGGTGCCAGGTTTATGATTATGGTAGACTACTTTTTCCAGTGATGGATAATTTTGGCAGGTACCAGTGAGGAATGTTTTAACCTCAGTCCCAAGGCGGGAGTTTTTGGGACTGAGGTCAACTGAGCTGTGGTGAGCTGAACTGAGATGGGACTTGAGGTTGTGATAATAATATATGACTGTTGAAAAACTCTTATGTAAGTATGTCTTTATTCATAAATGTCCTTTAAACCTCCATCAGCTTATCAGCTAATTGTCCGTTTTTATTTACCGTCAATTTTGTATTTGCCTCTGGCGGAAAGGTACTAACGATCAATCAGTTAATATACCTACGCCTTGTAAGCTATTGAATAAGAGGGTTAGTTTTTGTAAATAAAGATAAATGTACATATGTATATGTACCCAGTTGTCCTAGATTAGTTTTAAGTAGGTATTTCCTCTATACTAAACAAGAAATTGCAGACTTTTATCCTCATTTCACATTTCACAAATGTAATAGCATGTATAGGATTTCACCTACGTTTATTTATAAATGCTAAAAATATCCGCCCGGAGCCCACATTCCCTTTCAGAAATAACGGTTCTGTAGCCTTCGACCTTTGATTTGAACCTTGTTTAGCTCGAGAGATTATTTACCCGTAGGTATATATAAATAGGACGATGCCATACATCATAGATAGCTGTAATCTCATCTTGCCTTGCCTCACCACGGTCAAACTCAAAATCATATTATGAGTCTTTCCGGTGGACATTTTAAAAGTTAAGGGCTATGAGAGTTAATTTTCTTATTAAATCCTTATTGTCATTTAAAGGCACTCCTTTCCTTTCAATAGAATTGTATGATAAAAATCAAGACTACACTCCTACCAGTTGCTTACTATTAGACACAGGAAAGAGGGGCTCTACAGTTCAGCTGAACATGGACTTTTTCTTTCCTGTGGTCGATAGTTAACAGCCTGTGAACAGGTAGTAATGTTTTTTATCATACAACGTACAACGCAATGAAAAAGGAGTACGTCTTAATGAAGATAAAGCTTTCATAAGAAAATCAAGCTTTATTAGCCTTAACTTTTATTTAGATTGTCCACCGGAAAGACCCCGAACACCACCGGGTTTGCGTTTGAACCCCACCTTTCTTCAATTCTCTCGCCAAGCCCGTGGCAAATCTTGTTTGTACAGCCTCTCACCGCCATATCCTTCAAATGATGGTGCAACGACCATCCCACCATCCCGGGATGACATGCCATCTGGCCACACAGCTGCAGTAATGGAAACGCGGGAGCGTTGGCCTACCGCGAACTCCGAAGTTCGCAAATTTCGGGGATTTGTCTCTGTCACACCAACGAAGGCGTCATTAGAGTGACAGAGAGAAATTTGTGAACTTTGGAGTTCGCAGACCTATATACTCCTGAAGGGGTATCGTTTGAATACTCTAATTCTAGCTGTAGATAAATGGTTTTATATAGCATTCTCTTCAGCAGTGTTATTCAATAAGGAAACCGCCGCGCTGCGGCAGCGTCGAGCCATAAAATGATATTCACTAAAGTAGAGGCATCGTAAGAAGTCGTTTTTGACGTTTGTTTGCACATGAAGTTCTGTAAATGTTCACAGATAGTATAATGGAGCAAATGTCAAACTTCATTGTTGCCTGTACGGAATAGTGATGTTACTACTGTTGCTGCAATTTACCGATACGTCAATCGAAATAAATAAGTAAACCTTTTTTTTTATGGAGGTACGAATAATTGCTATAATAGTAGGTACGCACATATCGTCAGTTGTAATATGAATTAATGTAACCACCAAATGACGACTTTTCAGGAGGGCCAAAAAACGAAATGGACATTTATAAAGTATGTTGTATCTTTTTAGTTAATTATCCTATTGAAATGATGTTTATCTTGTTTGTTTTATTTTTGAGAGGTCTATTTGATAGACAGTTACTAACTGCGACCACACTTATAGTTCAGGAAATGGCTGGTGCTTACGTTAAATGTTTTCAAAAAAATTTGTAGATACGTTAACAAATCAATGAAAATCATCAAAAGTGGATTTCGGAATTTAGTGTAACTCACAAATTGAAACCGAATTGCTTATGAGCCATACAATGCAGATGGTGCTTACAGCAGTGACGTTTATAAAAGTATGGTGAGTACATTAGGAAAGACATGTTTTGTACTTACAAATTCGTACTTACGTTAAAATATTGTCTATGATTTTTGGTAACCTTTACATACGTTAATAAAAAACGTAGAAACCTAATGAAATGGCAAAGGTTTTGTTAACGTATTCGACATTTTTTTCTAGATATCAATATTTTATATACACCATTCGATAGAGCAGGAAATTTGCAGTCGAACGGTATACTTAACTCAATTTCGTCATTTTGGTGGTTACATTAATTCATATTACAATCGACGATATCGTCAGTTGTAATATGAATTAATGTAACCACCAAATGACGACTTTTCAGGAGGGCCATAAAACGAAATGGACATTTATAAAGTAAGATGTATCTTTTTAGTTAATTATCCTATTGAGTTTGTTTTATTTTTGAGAGGTCTATTTGATAGACAGTTACTAACTGCGACCACACTTATAGTTCAGGAAATGGCTGATGCTTACGTTAAATATTTTCAAAAAAATTTGGAGATACGTTAACAAATCAATGAAAATCATCAAAAGTGGAAATTCGGAATTTAGTGTAACTCACAAATTGAAACCGAATTGCTTATGAGCTATACAATGCAGACGGCGCTTACAGCAGTGACGTTTATAAAAATATGGTGAGTACATTAGGAAAGACATGTTTTGTACTTACAAATTCGTACTTACGTTAAAATATTGTCTATGATTTTTGGAAACCTTTACTTACGTTAGTAAAAAAAGTAGAAACCTAATAAAATGGCAAAGTTTTTGTTAACGTATTTGACATTATTTTCTAGATATCAATATTTTATATACACCGTTCGATAGAGCAGGAAATTTGCTGTCGAACGGTATACTTAACTCAATTTCGTCAGCCCGTGTGCCCGGTGGATACGCGGCTTTACAGACTGTGTTGAACTTGACAACCCGATAAATGTCAAAATTGTTGTAAAATCACGTACCTATAATTTTATTTTTCGTATAACAATAATTTATGTACCACTACGTTATTTATCACCTAGATGTGCTCTGATTTTAATACATGGTTTTAGTGAGTTTATATACTGTATATACAGCATTTCTCTATATGCTGCTCCGGCACCAAAATTTCGATGCCTGCTAATGATTCTAAGTAAGATTACCAAACACTTTTTTAATTCGGATATTCGGATTACCTAACACTTTTTTAATGGCAAGTACCTACCAGATCTAACGCCCTTTCGCACTTGACTGAAAATTTTACGACGATAAAATCGAGCGTTTCACAACACTATTGTGAGCTGTCAAAAACGACTTCTTACGATGCCTCTACTTTAATGTACTTTAAACGACACTAGTGCTCGGCGACGAATGCGGCGGGAGCTGGAACTACACTGCGTCGAGAGTTTGACGTTTAATGTACGAACTTCGTATTCTCTAACGAAAAACAGCGACGAACTCGCCCACAACCTCGCTCACAGCCTCGATTCCTAATGTAAAATAAAACAGCTAGGATTTTAGACAAGGTTGTCTCGACGTCGAGCTCGTTAACGAACGCAGCGTCGAATGTGTGAATAAGAGAATAGCATAGCAGGTATGGTATTAGTTCCCATTCATTCACGATTCACGATTGGGCGTTAGCAATTGGCATCTTGGCTACTCGTGGTGTAGCCTGAGTAGGAAATGGTATCACTGTGTGAATGTGTCTTTGTAAAAAGGGATAGGTAGTCTTTTAGGATCCCTAGTAAACTTACTCTTATACTCTTTATACTTGTCGTTTCGCCATGTCCGTCGTACTTTAAATTTGAAATTTGGTACGGGTATACTCTTATTAATCACACCGGAAAAGTGGTAGAATAAAATTTAGCAAAAAAAGATAGGTTAAGACCACGTCACGGTGACGTTTTCCCATCGTTTTAACTTTTGAAACCACTCTCGTTGACTTTGTCTCATTGACTCAAAACAACTGACAATCTTGATCAACATATCACACATCGATCACGCGTCTCAAAACAAAGAAATATGAATTACTCTCTAAATATGTTATTTTGCAAGCAAGTCACATAAGTTTAGAATGCACATAACTTTTCTCATGCGAAAAGTTCGCAAAATTAGACATTGCGCACTTTTAACCTGTCGTACATGACTTGAATCGGGAAATAAACAACATGAATCATTCTAGGAACAATTAGGTAGGTGACATAGATACTGTACTTACCTACTCGTAAGTACTCATTATTTTTAACCGACTTCATAAAAGGAGGAGGTTCTGATTTCGACAGAATATATATTTTTTGTTTTTGTTATATAAGTTTTTTTATTTATTTATTTTCAATAACAATACAAAGATGCTTACTACTACATTTTCGCCAGACCAAAGTTTAACGGCGAGGTTAAGCACTCTTATTAGTACTTATAATTACTTATTAGCATGCACCATCAGTAGGTACCTAATATAAAACTAACAACTAACTTTTGAGATTGAAGGAAACGTACCTACATGTCAACAGCTCGAATTACATTCTATGCTAATCTACTTTAAGTATGTATGTATGAACAGTAGGTAAACTAAGTAGGTACTTACTCGATGTCTCCAAGAATCGTGAACTGATTTTTTTTAATCGAACGTGTATAACTTTGATATCGTCCCAGTGGCACCAACTCGAGATTTGATGATGGGATTTGGGAAAAATCGGTTGGAACTTGTGGGTACTAACCGACGTCGTGATAATAATATAAAATGAACACAACAAAAGCGATTAAGGTACAAATCTGCAATCATCATACATAAAGACATGCCCTCATCGGGATTCAAACCCGGAACCCATCTTCTTAGGCGTCACTTATCGTACAGTACCAACTAGACTACGGAGAGCGTCAATTGTTTTTTTTTATTTTATTTAAAACCATCTCGTTCATAATCTTATTGTTAATTCATTTTAAATAGGTCAAACTAGTTGACCCACACAGACAAAGCCTACTTACCATCCATTCAGTTATGAGCCGTGTCTTCAGAAGTATAGAGATCATAAATATATATACAAATTTTCAGTTACCGTCTTGAAATAAGGTGCAAATTCGTATACGCATTTATGAACTGGAATGTACATGGATACGTACAACTCGTCTTAATACATAATTTAGTTTCAGAAAGTCACGGTCAAACTCGTTCAGTAGGTGTTTTAGTGCAGGTTTAATCACCTCTAGTTTTCACACAATGCGTAGTTTAAGTTGACGGTGTTTAAATGGGAAACTGTGTCTTTACAGATTTTCTTCTAAATAATGTACAGAGTGTAACAAATAATGTGATCATCCGTTTAACGGTTTATTAGGTATCGACGTTATCGTATTGCCACAATGGCAATCTTTGGGGAGGCCTATGTTCAGCAGTGGACATTTTTCGGTTGATATGATGATGAATTATCATATTACTAGGGCATTACTAGAATAAAATGATAATTACACCAAGATCAGTACGTAGGTACATGATTGGTGGAACAGTATGTCGCCGCGAGATAGACTTTCCGTCTTTTACTAACGATACAAGTATAAACTGCGAATAATTTTACATAATGTTTTCGGAAACTTAATCTTTAGATACCTACAATTAAACTACTTATGTAAAATATGACATTATTACACTAAATGTATGTCTTATTGGATATAGTTCCAGCTTGGTTTACTAAATGTATTGCGACAAATCATAATAATAGGTACCTAATTTTTTTACATATTTTGTTAATGCAATGTATGACTTCAAATGCATCATATAGTCTTGTAATAGTTGTAATTGTGTAGCTAATAGCTATAGTATAAAACAGCACCTATCTAAAAAGAGACAGAAGCACAGATGAATTTATCTAATCTGACAGTAGGTAATGTTTAATTTGAACAAAATTCATGGCAGTTTGCCAATGCCCTAGGATTCAGCAACATTCTGTACCTTAAATTAAAATATTACATATACAAAGATAAAGACCAAGTTATCAACATCCAACGAGGCACTTGAATAAAACTGATTAGTGCAACTCGGTGAACATCCTGTATATGCAAATGCTCAGTCCCAGTTTCCGCTGTCCTTTGTCCGGATGCATACAAATCTGTAGTTTTCACTCATCCGGAACCCGGTCAAATTAATTACCACAACAATGATATGTAAAATGTATTATTTATGCTAGGGTAGGTGTTTATTTTGAGTTTACTGTACTGCAGAGGACAGAGTCGGTTGGCAAATAGCTTTAAACATTCAATAGGTATTGTAAAATGTGCACCAGTTTATCGTACTTAGCTTTCTTGTTGCATTATATCGCAAACACCGGGTGTCAGGCATTGGTGCCTTTACAATACATATAAAACAGTAAGTACATAGTATGTCAGTATTCCTAAATTAAAGTTTCTACTTAGGTACCTTTTAATTTTACTTTACACAACTTTTTTAGGGTTTCCGTAGCCAAAACGGAACCCTTATAGATTTTTAACTAACCATTGAAAAAAATAAAAAGTATTCTATGAGCCACGAAGATAAGAAATGGGAGTATTTTGCCTTTGCCAGTCTATCCGGATAGCATATTATCCAATTATCCATCGAAAAATATTGATAGATGTATAGAACATTTTTGTCATTTTTGTTTTGTGTTTGAAAATCTCCTTTTCTGAAGTCGGTTAAAAACTGCACGTTGAACGGGAAAATTCGGGCATGTTTACTTCCGCGAGTACATTGCAACCACTGTTACCTATTATATTGTTATTCGACCCCACAGTGGCATAAAGGCATATGCGTCTACACATATCATCGACATTCGTCATTGCTGTTATTACAGTGCTTATTATTGGGCACATTTGCGAAACCCATCTCACGAATGTTCCGGCCCAGTTCTGCCGTACAATCTTGCCGTGACGTATGTAGCTTTATTTAGAGAGTTTTCCCTTTCGTTTTATTACGTGGACTCGTGGACTGCATTTGTAATTAGTACAATATAGACGTAAGTGTTTTACACCTTACATTGCGTTTGCCAAACCGTGGTCTCTACGTGCACTTTTTGACCCCATTGGTCATCTGCTCTGCGTGCAATGTGGCCTGGATGATTAGCCGAGTTGCCAATCGCTAGCGCTTAGTAGCGTATCGTAGTTTTCCCTCTCTGTCACTCTTTCATATTAGTGCGACAAGGTCAGTTACCTGCTTTTCGGTTACGATTGACGATTAAGAGTTAGCGAATGGCAACTGGTCTAAGCACCCTGGTCATTTCCACTTCAACTTGCTAATTCGGGCCACAAGATGGTGAGACCATTTTATGAAGATCACCGGGAGACGCTGGATGCAGGTCGCTTGTACTCCTCATACACCAACCAGTGTATGTGGAGGTCTAAAAGGGACGCCTAGGTCAATGTTCAGCACGACGTCTTACGGCTTTTATTTTAAAGACAAACGGGTCTTAATCGTGTAAACTTACGTTTAATTAGGTATATCCTGACATTCCTGACGTGACGGGCATGACCCTTGGTCGCAGGCAGAGTCCTGCGACCACGAATGCAGGACGTCAGGATATAATTAAACGTAAGTTTACGCGATTAAGACCCGTTTGTCTTTAAAATAAGAGTGATTATCGTGAAAGTTTAAATCAATATGTCTTACGGCTTTGACGGTGATGATGATGAGACGTAAGTGTTAAGTTTTATCACTTCAACTTCCGTCACTTCTTATGAGTCTTATGAGGCTTATAAAGCAACATGCAGCTTATTGTTGACAAGGAAACATTACTTGTCGTATAATAAAATTACTGTACATTTGTATAAAAGTAACTCATTTAAAGTATCTACAAGTGCAATAACATAAAGAGTCTTCTCAATTTATTGCAACTTTCTTTTATTGCATTATGATGACGTAAGAAATAAATAATCTTACTGACCTATATAACTTTAAAATAATGATAATGACTATTATCCTTTTTAAGAGCAGGATTAAACGACCCGACCGTGAGACCAGTACAAGTATGTAACCTATTAAACAGCAGGAAAAGGAACACCGCTAACCCAGTGGCCAACTAAGAGGTGACATCGAACGATTACGCCGGCCGAGCCTCCATTCTGTACCGGTATCGCTGCGCCGGCGCACACGACCACGACCAGCCACCTATCGAACTATTAACGATGACACTTACACCCAGGGATCACTGCCATTGTCTTTCAAAACGAAACGCGGTGGACGCACGCTGCATCACAATCAGTGTAGAGAGTTTCGGCAGCATGTGAATACAAAGTTGTTGTCGATAACGCATCAGTTGGACAAATTACTGAAGGAAGGACTAGGGGCTGGCTAAGACGTCAGTCGAAGTGTTTGTGAATTTGTGGACCCAGCTGTGATTATAACATTTCGTGTTTAGTGAGCTAAGGATAGTAGAACAGCGATTAAATGAATTTATAAAACCAGTTGAGAACCGGGTAAGTGGTTTAGTTTTGCAATTAATCTTGTACAATTATTTTAAGTATCTTTCCGTTACTTAAAGGTGTTATTAATTATTCAAAATGTAATAAACTTTAGGTACTCAATTTTAGTTACAAAGACAAAATCTACATATTAATTAAGAGGATTTCTGATACTCCTAATGGCTATAGCATCACTCGCAATCACATATATTATATTTAGGACTGAAATGTAAAGAATTCCGTAATCTTTCCCTCTGCGTATCTTTTCCCCACGTGACTCTACAATGAATGACTTATAAAATTATTAAAAAAAAATTTTGTATTCAGGTTCAAATAAAATCATAGTAAGGGTCACGGTCCATACAAAGTTAAGAAAAATTGTGCGCTGCGAGTTACAGTTTTGTAATTTTAACCAGAGCTAGAGGGTCTCAAAATAGTTGTTTTTAGATGTGGAGGGAAAACCAATTCCCCCCCTGAGCGCGGGGGGAGGGGGGTGAATGTGCATGCGGAAGGGTTACGATTATTTTTTTTTTACTAATTAACAAGGCCTACTATGCGTTGTTTGGTATCATTTTCGTGTAAAACAGACACAGAAAATCCATTTTTTATCATAAACATAACCCATTACATATAAAAAAGTAGATTTTTTGGAGTAAAAGTAAAGAAGTTACCGTTTTTAATTTAATTTAAGCGTCATATAAGTATTAAAAAACAAATTAATCAAATTAAAAAAAATACTGTAAGATAGCATATTTATTGCAGTTTCTAAAAATATACACATTTTGTGGTCTTTCATACAAAATCACACTGAAAAAAAAAATTGCACCTGTTGCGTACCTCAAACAAAAACCTTCGCGTAACCTCCTCCTACCTCAAAAAATAGACTTTTGTGCCGGCAACTGCTCGTAGATTATACATATTCTTGTACTTATGTACCTACATATTATTGTTCATATTACAATTGTAAATATTTATTGACACGAAAGTAAATTGAATATTTTCTGATCTTCTTTTTCTAAATAAGAATTTTATTTGTTCAGATTCTATTTTTAGATTTTAGTAGTAGTAGTAGTAAATCACTTTATTGTACACATAATATGTTACAAAAACAGTTATACAGAAATTTAGGTACAAAGGCGAACTTATCCCTATAAGGGATCTCTTCCAGCTAACCTTTGAGAGATTGAGTGGAGTACCGAAAGATTTTATCTATTAGTATACCGCCACCGCGTGTATATTATATATCTGGTCTATCTGATCATAAATATGATATATAGTATCTGATCATATGAATCGTAATTGGTAATCAGTTTTACAAGTGTTATTTAGGTAACGATCTCATTACCAAAGACGATAAAAGTAATTTTCACTAACCGGGACTAAACAACTAACCCAGTTCACCCACGTTAAAAGTTTATTTCATATGGAATTTGACAATCAATTGTTAAACGTTTACTTCATATCATCATCATTACCATATCAGCCGAAAGACGTCCACTGCTGAACATATGCCTGCCCCAAAGATTGCCACAATGACCGGTCCTGCGCCACTCGCATCCAGCGAACTCCTGCGGCCTTCACTGTCCACCTTGTAGGGGGCCTACCCACGCTGCGCCTTCCACCTGCGAGGCCGCCACTTCCGCCGCATCGGCCATCGGTTCTACGTGCAATGTGCCCCGCCCACTGCCACTTTAGTTTAATGTGATTTGGAGAGCTATATCGCAGAGCTATGGAGCTATACTTTGGTTCTGCTGCGGATCGTCTCATTTCTAATGCGACCTCGCAGAGAGACTCCCACCATAGCCCTCTTCATTGCCCTGTGACGGTACTGAAGCGACCACGTTTCAGTACCGTATGTCATCACTCTTTTAAGTCTTTGATCAGTGTGTGGCAACACACTGATCAAATATTTACATTCGTCTTCAAGCACTACGGAATATTTGGCGAAAAGATGTGTCGTAGCTTCCCAAACGCTGCCCAACCGAGTCGGATTCGATGATTGACCTCTTACTCAATGTAGGACCTACCTAACTGGGAAGTTTGTCCTAGGTATATTACCTATATAGTCGTCTACACCTTCGAGTTTAGTCTCTGATTGTAACGGGAGTTTTCGTCTTATCCATGTTCATCCTAAGACCAATTCGCTCGGAGGCGCTACTGAGGTCAGCAAGCATCGTACTGAAATCTTCCAAGGTCTCACGACCACCATATCATCAGCGAATCGAAGGTGAGTGAGGTACTCGCTATTTATGTTGATACCCAACCTTCTCCAGTTCAGTCTTAAATATATCTTCCAGTGCAGCGGTAAACAGTTTAGGGGAGATGATACCTACTCGCCTGACTCCCCGCTTCAAACTCTGGTCTTGGAGTCGGATTGACATCGTGGCGCTTTCGTACAAACACCTTAACATTTCGACATAGCGGTAGTCTACTTGGCACCGTTGGAGAGACTTTAGTACTGCCCAGAGTTTCGATCAAATCGAAGGCCTTATCGTATCCACAAACGTTAAACAGAGAGGCAGGGGCAGGTGACAGGTTATATTCCTCGGTCTTCTGTATAACATTTACGAAACGCCAATTCGTAAACCGGCTTGTTCGGGAGGCTGGAAGTCATCAAGCCTGCGTGCAAGACGATTCGTAATGACTCTTGAAAACATCTTAATAGGTAAATATGGCTCGGAAGTGAGATGGATCGGTAGTTCTTCAATAAGGCGTTGTCACCTTTTTTCAAGAACAGTACCACCACTCTTCTGTTCCATGCCTAAGGCGTTCTCCCTTCCGGAGTAAAACAACTTCTGAAGGGCCGTAAGGATTGTTTTTGCCACCTGCCTTCAGAAGCTCATCTGTAATTCCGTCTTCCCCAGACGCCCTGTTATTTTTGAGCTGTTCAAGAGCCATTCTAATATCACATAGGCTGATGTCCGGGATATCCTTTGTATAGTGCCCGGTCAGTCACTTCATAAGAAATTTATCAATTATCAAATTCCGTGTAAAATAAACGTTTAACCCGGGTTGCTTGGTTAACCCAGGTTGTGGCAATTTGCCCTAACAGATATTATGGAGCATTTTGTTTACCCGAAATTGCTAAATTCCCGCAGTAGAAATGTACTGTCAACAATAAGTCAAAGCTGCGTCCCTTTTTTGTTCGAGGTACGCGACAGGTGCAATTTTTTTTACGACTTATTTTTCCATGGAAAGTTTCAAAAAGTATATATTTTTAAAAACTACAATAAATATGCTATCTTGTAGTATTTTTTTAAAATTCATATGTTTATTTGGTAATACTTATATAACGCTTCAATCAAAATAAAAACGGTGATTATTTTACATTTATACCAATAATTCTTTTTTTATATATAAAACTCCACATGGTTATTATCAAAAATGAATTCCCCGTGTCTGTTTTACACGAAAATTATACCAAACAATGCATAGTAGGCTTAAATATTAGGCGAAAAAATATTAAACATAACCCTTCAGTTTGCACATTCACCCCCCTCCCCCTCGTTCAGGGGGGGAATTGGTTTTCCCTCCACATCTAAAAATTGTTACTTTTACACCCTCTAGCTCTGGTAAAAATTACAAAACTGTAACTCACAGCGCACAATTTTTTCCATTTGGACCCCTACTATCAATCAATATTACAATTAAGCGTGTTGTGATTGGTACGAAAAACAATAAATATTGTGTGCGACTAGTTATTCATGGATGCGTTTCCCGCCACTTTAGATTCGGCACTTTAACAGTCGATGTTACTATCTAGCTAGGAATACCCTTTAGGGCAGCAGTTGTACAGTCAAAGACAAAATAAGGTGTACACAAAAATGCTCAAAAATGTTTCCCAGTGCACTCTAATTCTGTCTAATAAGAACGTCGTAATATATTTATAAGCGGATTCTATAGATACTTATTTTTGCACTTGACTGTACTATTACATAAGTATAACTATGGATGGATGTTTGTTATTCTTTCATGTAAAAACGATTACTGAATTGATTTTAATCAAACTTTACAATAATGTAGTCTATACATCAGAATAGTACAATAGGCTACAATTTATAATGATATTGTGTTATTTGTCGAAGTTGTGACAGACGAAGTCGCGGGTACCAGCTAGATTAGGTACAATATTAAAAATGTTATTAATAATACTAGAGTCATTCCAATTACACATAGCTACTATACTCTGTTTGGTTTGGTGTTTAAAAAAAGGTAAACAATCTTGCAGTATCTTTTTATTGAAAAATGCATATAAAAATCCAAACTAGCTACTTAATGAATCAAAAACAATGTAAATCACTGTATTTCCTTGTTATATTATGCATATTTGCTAAAACTTATTTTCTACTCGTAGTTTTCAATAAAAAGATACTGCAAGATTGTTTACCTTTTTTTAAACACCAAACCAAACAGAGTATAGATTGAGAGCTTATTTCTCTGTACCTACCTATTGTTCCGAAAAAATGCATTCGTGGGATTCCGTCTATTTTCGTACTGATTCAGTACCAGTGATCAAAACTACGATAACAAGTAAGTAACTATCTATTATATCAAATTTTCGGAGGTACCCACCTAAACGAGACATTTAATTTAATTTTAAACTATATTTAGGTATGCTAGCGAAATATAGTCGAATTGTAACTACAAGTAAGCTTGTCTTAAATGTAAGAATAGCTTAATAGCGCCCACCTAGGTTTAATGGGAATACCTAAGCAATATAAGCATGGATGCCATTGATTACCTACTATAGACTGAGCATTTTGCAATACAGGGTGTTTGGGATAACGATGTAGGAATTTCTGGAGGTGATAAAGGAGACTAATTGGAAGATTTTGAACCCTATTTACCTTAGTCCAATATGTGACAGTTTTTCTTTTAAATCACGTTTTTCAAAATGTTTAGTTTTATACCAAAAATTTACTTAAAAAGTTAAATTTAAAACAAAATATGCAATAAATAGCATTGATTTTTTTATAATTAACATAACAATTAGTTGAGTAATAAATGAAGTAAAAATTGAACTCCCACTTACCACACAACATTTTTTTTTTATATTTTTTCTAGTTCATCTTTACTGATTTCTAACAGTAAATTAAACTTTATCGACCTGTGAAAAAAAAGTAGTCGGGATATGAGTCTTCCTATTCATGTAAAAACATGCTTGATTTTCTAGGTTTTGATTACAAAAAAAAAAGTACAACAAAATAGCAATTAGTTTAAAAGTTATCGTCGATCAATTGTTGAACGCCGTCACCAAACAAAATAAGTTTCTTGTAGTTAGTAGGCAAGTGTGAATTGAATTTTTTTTTCAGATATTTTTTTCCAGTCAGACTAAAGAAATAAAATGAAATCTTTTTCTGATTGAATTGTTTCTTTTTAGTCTGATTGGAAAAAAAATACTAAAAAAAATTCAACTGCTATTCTCTACGAAATTCGATCGTTACACATGATTACACGTTGATTTCGTAGAGTGGAGGATAGAATAGCGAATGCTCGTTTGGTCTGATTGCACCTTTACAACGCGAAATGTATCGATCACTGCTGGGCTAGGTCGTTTAATTTTCGCATTTCGTTGAACATATATCGTATGAACACAATGTGGTATAATTAAATGAAATGTACAATCTACAACACCATCATTGCAAAAAGTATTAATAGATTTTCTTATTAAGCACTTATTTTAATCGTTGGTAGGAAAGTTTCAACTCACTTAGTTAGCACTGAACTTTTTTTAAACGGTTTTATTTAGCTTACCCCATTTGTTGGGAGTATGTTTAGTATAGATCTAGGAATCCAAAAAGTATACTCCCTCTAGTAGGCAGAGGTGCCTGGCCAGGTGTAAATCGCGCGCATATAAAATGGTCATACAAGGATTCAACCAACCCGTCCAGCCTGTTCCAAGTGTCACGATAAACTTCTTATTCGTCCTCGTTTTAAACCTATTTATTTAACTTCACTTGCACATTTTACGTCGGTATTTATGCTTATGCTTTCTAAGTATGTTATGGGGTTAACGTTTTTGCAAAAAACGTAGGCGTTACTGAGTTAGTTGCTTCACTTTTCGTTCTTGGTGGTCCAGGTGGGCTGATCTTCTTTTAACCTCTCGTGTGTCGGAAATATTTTGTTTTAATAGTTTTCCCGTGCGCGGATCCACGTCAAGTCATACGAGGGTTTAACCCTCATTGTCAAGGTTAGCTCACGTATTATTTATTAGTTATATATGTAGACTAGCTGTACAAATTTACCGAATATGCATTTTAGTGATAGTTAAAACAGATTTTTTTTTAAGTTTACATAAATACAATGCCTTACTGTGTCAGTTCATAAAGGGTGAATATTCGGCGTTTTTATTTTGTCATTGTCGTCACGGCAAATATTGTTACAAGAGATGACCTTAAGGGTGCGGCTCCACTGAGGCGGAGAGGAGCGGAGATGTGCAAAATTGACCAATTACATTCTTCAAATTCAAAATTCGAAACACTGTCATGCGGTCTCATTGGCCAATTTTACTCCTCTCCGCCTTAGTGGAGCCACACCCTAAGAGAGACATTTTAATTTAAAGGGAATTAATTACGAATACAAAGTAAATAAATAAAATAAATATCTTGGGATATCTTACACAAATCAACCTAGTTCCACGGTAAGCTCAATTAAGGCTTGTGTTGTGGGTACCAGACGACGATATATATAATAAATAGATACGTATACTTAGATACATACACAGCCATGACCAAGGAACAAACATTTGTGATAAATAAATAAATACACAAAGAATGCCCTCGCCGGGATTCGAACCCGGAACCTCCAGCTTCGTAGGCAGGGTCACTACCTAGGCTACAGAGGCTAACAAAGTCTAGTGAAATCCAATTTTACCTTGCTGTACCCTCCCCAGGGGTTATGTTGAAACTATACTTAGCTTTAAGCTACATATTAGCGCAAAATGTATACATGAAACGCAATAAATTATTAGAAAATAATTTTAAAAATTTTCCTGAGGTCCCTTTTATACTTCGTGTTTCTTTTGATTTTCGTTAACTTTAAGGGGAAAATTTTCAAAGTCTAACCAAGTTAAATTCTCTTAGAACCTACGGTCTTAACTCTTACGGTTTTCGAAATATTAAAATAAATAAGTTAATTTATTAGCTGAATGAGTGTGAAACGTCCTTCATTAGATTTGTTTTGGCAAATGCTGTCCTGAACTTTGTCAAAGTTGATACTTAAGGTAGACCCGGGTAAGAGCGAACTATTTTTCGGTGAGTTGAAAGGATGTCACAATAAAATAAGTAAAAAAAGTTTTAAGTTAAACGGTTTTTATTGCACCAAAAACTAGAAAATAAAAATTAGTTGTAACTAACCGTAGATGCTACTTTCTGTAGATTAGTCACGTGAAACTATTATCACTGTAGTCTTCCCAAGTCGGATGCTGAAAACCACGTTTAGCCTCTATGTCAGTGGATTAAGCGTTACTTAATCTGAAACTTTTACCAAACTGAAATAAAAACGTGGGGCGTACGCAATTGTGTTTAAGTCACTATAGTTATTTAAGAACACACATAGAAATCAAGACAGCAATAGTGTAATAAGTTTTGTTCTGGCCTTGATTAAAGTTATTTACTACCTCCGTAGAAGTGTTGGAACAGATGGATGATTAATTGCAAAATTAAAGCTACAATTACATTTTCTTAACTTGTGTGTTTCTTTATAATAACGCCCCACGTTTTTATTTTAGTTTGGTAAAAGTTTCCGATTAAGTAACGCTTAATCCACTGACATAGAGGCTAAACGTGGTTTTCAGCATCCGACTTGGGAAGACTACAGTGATAATAGTTTCACGTGACTAATCTACAGAAAGTAGCATCTACGGTTAGTTACAACTAATTTTTATTTTCTAGTTTTTGGTGCAATAAAAACCGTTTAACTTAAAACTTTTTTTACTTATTTTATTTTCAAGTTTTTAGTGCAATTGATAAGTTAATTGCCGATACTATACCTACTTATTCTAGATCAAAGATGTTGTTTGTAATATTCAATACAATTATGCATGCTAGCGTTTAACTCTCGCGCTTTAATCACGACACATATGTAAACGTAATAGACATTATTTTATGTGTAACGAGAGGGGAATCCCTGCTGAATAGATATTTTTAAAAATCCGACACTAAAAAAATGTCGGCTTGAATGCCCGAAGTGTCTCAAATGGACGTGTGTTATTCAAACAACACGTTAAATAACAGAGATCTGATAATAAGGAATATATCAATCAATTTCGTTTATTGAGAAAATCAAGTTTAAATTTTTATATTGTACACATTATACAAGTCGAATTTCGAGACTATAAAATATAAACTCATACTGTCAGTCGACCATCAGCTGAAGGGCCGCAGGCCCTACGGCTCGCCTTACGCGAATCACTCACGCTGCCAGCCTGCCACTCTATGCCACTCGAAGGCCCGACGGCTCGCTCTACGCTACGCGATCCACTCACGCTGTCACTCTATCGGCTGGAGGGCCGAAGGCCCGACGGCTCGCCCTACGCTACGCGATCCACTCACGCTGTCACTTTATCAGCTGGAGGGCCGAAGGCCCGACGGCTCGCCCTACGCTACGCGATCCACTCATGCTGTCACTCTATCAGCTGGAGGGCCGAAGGCCCGATGGCTCGCCCTACGCTACGCAATCCACTCATGCTGTCACTCTATCAGCTGGAGGGCCGAAGGCCCGACGGCTCGCCCTACGCTACACGATCCACTCACGCTGTCACGTCACTCTATCATCTCTTACGCTGTTAGTCTATCAGTCCGACCCAACAGCTCGCCCTACGCTAACCACTCACGCTGTCAGTGTATCGGCTGAAGAGCCGCAGGCCCAACGGCTCGCCCTACGCGAACCACTCCCGCTGTCACTCTATCAGCTGGAGGGCCGAAGGCCCGACGGCTCGCCCTACGCGATCCACTCACGCTGTCACTCTATCAGCCGAAGGGCCGCAGGCCCGACGGCTCTCCCTACGCGATCCACTCACGCTGTCACTCTATCAGCCGGAGGGCCGCAGCCCCGACGGCCTGCCCTACGCGAACCACTCACGCTGTTAGTCTATCAGCCAGACCCAACAGCTCGCCCTACGCTATCCACTCACGCTGTCAGTCTATCGGCCGGAGGGCCGCAGGAAGTGGCAGTGGGCGGGGCTCGTTGCGCGTGGAACCGATAGCCGTTGGGGCAGTAAGGTTCTCGAGTGGCGGTCACGTACCAGAAGGCGTAGCGTGGGTAGGCCCTCAATAATATGGACTCATGATCGTCGCTAGTCGCTAGATGCGGGTGGCACAGGGCCGGTCCTTGTAGCAATCTTTTGATATGATGATGATGATGATAATAAAATCCGTATGTTTCTACCAAATATCTTATGCAGTACTTCAAAATCTACATATCGCTAAACCTAGCCGTTGTGGCAGGCAGTAACACTGGAGTATCAGATTTGAGGAGTTGGACGTTAGTATTAAATTCGCATGCTTGTACTTAATATCTAAAGAACTTCTTTAAAATCATATATTGATAAAAGATAAACCTTGCGGTTATTGTAGGCAGTACTGCAGCATCAGGAGTGAGCAGTTGGAAGTCAAGATCAGGCTGTTAGTATTTGATTATGCCAAACATGCTATACTTTCATTTTCACGTGTCTAACACTCTTGGTTAAGGTAAGCAGTACGTCTGCAGCATCAGGCTTTGAGGATACAAGGATACAAATATTATAATATTGCATTGTCATGGGGACCTGATAAGAGTTCCAAATTTTATTGATTTCGGTGCAGTAGATGTGGTCGAAAAATCGATCACAAGATTTGAAGCATCGACGACAGTTGATACGCGGTGAAGTTAATAAAAACCGTTTAAAAAATCATAAATTTATTCTCACTAACTTTTAATTGCAGATGTGTGATGTGCGTGATGAAAAAGAAATCAAGCTTTCATTATAAATTGATTTGATGCCGCTTAGCCAAATAGCTTAGGAGTAATCGATACTCAAACTTGCACTAGGTATTTATTTTTCAAAACGGGTGTCTTCTGAACTGAAAAACCTTTTTGGGTTAAGATCGGCCTCTAATCTAATTTCAACTCTAAAGTAAGGAGAAGAAGGTGCATAGATTCCTGTTGAAGTTCCGATCTCCAAAAGTTCTCAAAAAAAAAGCACTTTTTTTTTAAACGATTGTAGCTCACGACTGATGCAGCTGAGCGGTTGTTGCATACTAGCGACAGGGGCGGGGTGAAATGGCGTCATGCCTAATTTTTTTTTTCCGAATTTAACAAAATCCAATTTACCAGTGTGCGTACCTACTACCATGAGCTGCGCGGCGCTATTAACGAGATAACGAAAGCGATAGAATGCTGCATATGGAGTAAAACCTAACGTAAACATTAACTCGTAACTTATGGTACGGCTATTGGTATCTCAAATTAACCTATCAAGCAATGTGACGAATTTAACGGAAATTAAAATAGCCACGGTGTAGGTCATCCAGCCCAATAACCATGTTAAGAAATAAACGACCAAATCGTAGTACCTATTGACGTTGTAAAAGATGAGCGTAAAAAGTTCCCAACAGAATCCTTGAAGGAAATACACTTTTACTATGACCTAAGTAATTTATTCCTCGAGTGCTGCTAACGCCTAATAGCTAAATAGTTAAAAGTTAACATAAGACATTCGACTTCTAGGCATTCCACGTAAAGCATTAACATTACCATTAGATACCTACTCTGCCCTGCTAAGCCGAAAGGCGCTATGTCTGAGATACGCCCTTTTAGATTTTTTACACCACTCGATAGGTATAACAATTTGGCATCTAATGGTATAAACAAAATAGCGCTAAGTAGTTTAAATCCTTAAAAAAAAACAATAAGAAGTTTTTTTATATCTCAATTTTTACTAAAATTGCTAAGAGGTTTTGGGTTATCTCGTTTATATGAAGCGTAACAGCCGTATATTGATATAGGCTAGAAACGCTTAGAAAGAGTCTATAAAATCTTTATCCAATTTCTAAGGCAAGTAGCGTTAAGTCTATCATTTGAACTAGCCTCGGAGCTCGCGCTTTTATGCTTAGTAACATATCAATATTATTTGTGCGGTAACGTTTGAGATACGCCCATATCTGTATGTCATTAAAATGAACTTAAGGTATTTGATGTTAAGATTTACATTACTCGTACATTTTAGGTGCAGTTGTAGAAATGACGGTATGCATTCATAACGATCATTTCTTTAATTATTTTGTTTGCGGATGGAAGCAAATCTGTTTTATTAGTGTGAACACGATTAGATAAAAAATACTATTTAAAGAAAGTTTTTTATGTGCAGTAATAACGTTGCGTGATTTGAAATATGTGTACTACTTCTCCAGTACCTCAGTTTAATTTTTAGATTTTTAGAAACATATAAGTACCTTAAAATTACGTGCTTATCTCAGTAGGTACCGATTTTAACTTTATTTATCTGTGCTGTGCTATGCTGAGCTGTGTGTTATTACATGCCTATAATAAAAACTGTATACCTGCCGGCTTAACTTGTTAATTCGTAATGTTTTCTTTTGAATATGTGTAGATAACAACAAAATCTATATAAATTTTAGGTTTAAGATTCTTTATTCTCACTAAGAATATACAATTCACTTACATGAGAACTTATTTAAACTACACAAATACATTTATTTCGCATGCAGTTAACGTAATAAAGACTATACATATAGAGGGTATTTTAATAGTACATTACTATAGAGGACGGGAAACGAAGGGTTACAGGCCAAGTAGATATATCTGGCCGAAGGAACTGAGGCCAGATAGGGATACGCGGCCTGTAACCCTGTTTCTCGCCGAGATTTGTATAGTGCTTTTCTCAAACTTGCCATGAAATAAAACGAACTGATTTCGCCGAACCATACTATTTAATTTGTAAATAAACCAATAGTACAGTATCGTAAAACATTAAAAAAAAACATTCGTGCCTAACTTTTTTTTTTATCTGTTTGAGGTATCTTTTTAACTGGTGGTATAGACATTAGTTCTAAGGTTATTTTTTTTTCTATGGCTGAATGTCAAGACCTAGTATCACAATTTGACGTTTCAAAACAAAAGACAGTTTGTTTGCAGTCCTAGGTGTGACATAAATACATGAAATCTCTTTACATATCATCTTAGCACATGACACCGGATACATAGTATTTCCGGGTTTAATTTAAAGTAAGTAACATCAACATTCCGTAGCAAGTTTGAGAAAAGATACATTACAAATAACTCGCATAAACAAAACAAGGTGATGGTATAATAATATATCATCGTTATTATTATTATTCTTTTTTTTATTGTTATTTACAAATACTTTTAATGTTTTTATAAATTTTGTTTTAAAACGTTTTATTTTCGTTGTTGTTATTATATATATTTTTTATTATTATTACTCTTTTGTATTATTATTTGTTTAGAGATTTTAAGATACAATTTATGGTATTTTTATAAATTTAGTATTGCTTTAGAGATGTAATTTTTGTAAATAATAATATCGTTTTTTTTTTATAATTTTAACGAGCTTTTTACATGCAATATTTGAAGTATTTCTATAAATTTAGTTTTATTGTACAAATATAGGTTTTTATTTTATAGTATTTATGGGTTTTGTTTTATCATTACAAGTGTTTCGTGTGCTAAGAGCACTATTTTTACAGACATAATTATAAATAAATATCATAGAAGAACATTCATTATATATTTTTTCAATTCTTTCTTAAAACTGTACATGGACTTAGTTTCTTTAATATTTTTTGGCAGTTTGTTATATAGCTTAGCACCTTCATATAATATACATTTTTGTCCAAATTTGGTTCTCGTTTGCCGAAGAATTAGGTCATTTGCATTACGTAATTTCATTTTTTGTCTTGTATGTTTTTTGGAAAAACCTATTTGAGTGTGTATATTTTTATTTATTATTTTTCGTACTAATATACACGTATTGTATGTATATACTTGCTTGACATTTAGTATTTTAGTTTCCTTATACAATTTTGCTGTTGGTGTTAAAAAGTCATAATGAAATAATGTTTTTATTAATTTATTTTGGGCTACTTGTAGTAACTGTAAATTTGTTGTAGCTGCCGAACCCCAGATTTCACTCAAATAATCAATATGAGGTTTAATGAGGGAAGGAGGATAAATATACTTACGATTATTAAACTTTCTATTAAATTAGTGTAAAGGACTTGCAAATTAATTAATAAACAAAATTTAAATCGTTTTTTTTAGTAAAACTAGTATCTACCACAGATTACTGTAGCCACTGACTTTGAATTTGATATTTTTTGTTAGGTGAGTAATTACATGCATTCAATTCATATTGGATTATATTAAAAATACTGAACGGCTGATCTTTATAGCCCGCGTATATACTTTAACAAATTATAAAAATATATATAAGATTATAAATAAGGCCGCTTAATTTTATTGTAGGTCGGATGCAGTTTTCGGACTATCCGTTTTAAACTTTAATAAGTATGTACAATCTAAAGATAAAATGCTTTTTCATCGGCGTATGTCAGTACCTTTGTAGGTGCACAAAAATAAACTAATCAAATATAATAATAAGAACTGAGAAATTGGCTAATTGTACTATGAAGGCATAATCATTAGATACAAATAAAACGTATGTTGGTTTATTACAGATAACCATGAACCAGATAATCTCTGTCTAGTTTGATTCCTGCTAATAGAATATCTTTTTGGCGGAAACTGTCCACTTTTGATTAGCTAATTATTATATGTAGGAACAAAGCCTGGTCTTAATTTTTTTTTGTTTAGTTGATCGATACAATTAATAAACTCATTAAAAAAAATATAAAATAAAGTTTTATTTCATATTATCAAGGTATTTACATCGAATAATTAAAAAATAATAATTATAATGGAATGTTCTATGAGCACTTTAAGGCTAAAAGCAGTATCTCATTTTTTTCAATCCCTTTTTTTAAGTCGAATGGCGCTAACTCACCGATTAGATATAATAATGCAATTAATTAATTATTTAAGTAGGATAATAATATCTAAGGTAAGAAATACATATACATAACATTTAAAATATTTAAAAACTTTAAATTTTGAAGGTGCGAAACTATAATTCAGAAAAATTCAATTATCTCGAAACTTACTCCGATTGAGATAGTGCTTTTTGGCTTAGCAGGGCAGTAACTTGACATGCAATGTACGCGGAATGGTTCACTTAGGGCGCTATGTACTGTGCCACCCATACAGCGTTATACAGGGTGGAAAAAGATTTTGGGTCAGTGAGGGCAGCTACCGGATCCCGTGTAGCTACGCGAAAATGGTCTTAGAAGACCTTCCCGCGATTTTCAATTAAAGAAGATTAGCGTTTTCAGATTTTCGAAAAAGTATACAGGGTGCGAGGAAATGGTCATTTTTGACAAACTTTTTTTTTGATGCCAATCGACCCTGTTTCTGTTCAGGATCAAAAGCTTGTATGGGACCAAAAAATTTTTTTCGGCTAGAAAAGCCACAAATCGGGTTTTAAAATTCCGATACAAATTGTATGAAAATTAAAAAATATTTTTTCACACTTAATTTTTTTATGCCAATCGATTACAATCCTACCCAGTACCAATAGTTTCCTACGGGTCAACTTCCGGCAACGTAAAAAAAAAACAAAAATAAAAAAAAACTGTTTTCATACATTGACTATGGGAAAAAAGTGAAAATCAATTGCATTATCTGTGACGCTAATTAATGTTGCTAATGATTTCATACAGTATTATTATTATCATTTACCATAGGACGACTAATTATCGTGACAGATAAAATAATTAAGGTTTCACTTTTTTTCCATAGTAAATGTATGAAAACGGTTTTCTTGAAATTTAGGCTTTTTTGTACATTGCCATAAGTTGCCCCGTAGGAAACTATTGGTACTGGATAGGAATGGAATCGATAGGCATAAAAAAATAAGCGTGAAAAATATTTTTTAATTTTCATACAATTTGTATGGGAATTTTAAATCTCGATTTGTGGCTTTTCTAGCCGAAAATTTTTTTTTGGTTCCATACAAGCTTTTGATCCTGAACAGAAACAGGATCGATTGGCATCAAAAAAAAAGTTTGTCAAAAATGACCATTTCCTCGCACCCTGTATACTTTTTCGAAAATCTGAAAACGCTAATCTTCTTTAATTGAAAATCGCGGGAAGGTCTTCTAAGACCATTTTCGCGTAGCTACACGGGATCTGGTAGCTGCCCTCACTGACCCAAAATCTTTTTCCACCCTGTATAACAAAGCCCTTCGAAAATCCTACGATAATCTTTCTTTAGAGGCAAAAGCGTCTGGAGAGACAGCTGTTCAAATTCATGATTTTTTTAATACTCGGTAGGCTCTCAAAATAATTTTGTTTAAAATGTAACCATTCCATTCCGTGGTACACCTCGTTACCTTCGGAAACGATATTTTTTACGAAGGTGGGTCCTGGGTTTTGAACTCTGGAAAAGGGATTTTTTAGGTTGTCGGCCAGTGTCGTCATTGGCCTCGTAGTTATAATTTTCTGTGGTCGTCAAAAGGTTAAAGGGAAAAGAAGGAATTCGGATCGGGATACTTATGTCCTTAAACTCGGTCAGTACGGAGCTACGGGCACAAGTGCGGAGCAGAGTCCACCTGGGAAAGCGGGTGGGGGTCCTTAGAGAAAACCACAGGTATGGTATTGTATTATAAATAATGATACTTCTCAAACTCAACATATTTATTCATGACACCTTACACTTTATAGAATGAAAACAAACAAATACAGTCCACATAGTGCCACTACTCAGCATGATGCTGGCTATTCAGCCAGCGCTGGTCTTCCGTAGGGACCATTTGGTGAAGGGACGGAAGGAAATACAACACGACGTACAAACTCACAAAACAAAGATAAAAAACAAAAAGGAAATAAAAAGTACAAAATAACATATAAAACTTAAAACAAATAATAAACATTAAGGCCGGCCGGCTTCTGGCGAATAAGGTCATCAGTGCTTCAAAATAAAATGAAATAAAATGGATTCACGGTAGTTAAGCAAATATATTCTATCTATATCATTTGAATACTTCAGCCCCTTGTACGACGAGAAGCTAACTAGGTTGAATTTTATACTTCTTTTACGTCTATCTAGTGGTATCCAGGCTGACGCCAGGATCCGTTTTCCTGTTCCCTTTTCGCCACTTTGCAGGAGCTTGACTTTGTAGCACTTGGATACTTACCTACTGCAAATAAGACCTATTAGAAATGATAATACACTCGACCTTTCCTCGAACGAAGAATTACATATATCTAGAACTTTCCGACAAACATTTGCAAACTCAAAACTAGGACATGCCAGCCGCAGTCAATTGTCGGTTATAAACGCCACTCCGGGCCTATAAAGACACCACAGGTTAAAACAATAACACATTTGGCTGCGATGAATTGCCGCCATTTGTACCGCAAACCTGTTAACAGGCACGAGGCTTGTAGCTCGAGATGGGTAATGATTTGGCAGTGCAAAACAATTTTCGTAGAATAAGCGTGTGGGTTGCCTAGCTGAAACGACTGCGAGTTTTGAAACGAACAAAAACAGTAAATCACTTATACAATCTAAGGGTTAGCCAAAACTACTCGCTACTACTAATATTAGTAACATGGACACGGGGCTTACCATATTTTACCTTATCCTACCGAGGTTGAGTGATTCCATTTTATGACACATCTAAAAATCTAAAAGTATTAAATTCACATTTAAAGGGTTTAATTTGATAAGAAATATGATTCATTTATAACAATTTCACAAAAGGAACCCAGTAGAATAGACAGTTCATCTTGACAGCTCAGCGATTTTCCCTTTTGAAACCCGAACTGATCCTATTTTCGATATACATGCCTTATAATTCTCTTTGACAGAAGCTTAAAAGTCTTGACTTGATATTAACATCAATCACAGACTGACTTTTAATTCACAAAATTGGATCCCTTTCATAATTCCGCATGCATGATATTTTCTTCGGTTACCGCGAGGATTACATATGAAATAAAACTATGAAAACGGATAAACTAGCGTATATTAACTAATTTTAACTTCATTCCGGCGTTTCGAACACTTTACAGGGTTCGTGGTCTGCGGATGCGTGGTCTGTGGTGTCGGAATGAAGTTAAAATTAGTTAATATACGCGAGTTAATCCGTTTTCATAGTTTTATTTCATCCGCATGCATGGTTAACCCATAAACGCACAGAAGCTGTCCTCAGGAAAGACGTGTGATTCGATCAATCTGCATGAATCCTAACGTTAATGGCTAAGCACTACTTGGTCTAGAATGGTGTTTAGGTCACCTCGAGTAGTCGAACGAGTGCCGCGATGGGGTTAAGCGGCGGCTAATCTTATCAGACGATACAGGCTCTCAACTCCGTTAGCTAATGACTCTAATGACAGATCGGTAATGAGGAATGAGAAAAAGATGTAGGTGAGCGCGGGGTTTAGTTCGTGCACTTTCTAGGGTTCTGTTAGTAAACAAGGAACCCTTATAGTTTCGCCATGTCCGTCTATCCGTCTGTCCATCTGGAAGTCTGTCCGTCTGGCCATCTGTCCGTCTGTCCGCAGCATAGCTCAGTGGCCGTTAGTACTAAAAAATTGCAATTTGGTACAAATATACAATATTCATTACGCCGACAAAGTGGTAGAATAAAATACTTATAGGATTTTTTTTTCGTATACTACTCGTAAAGTTGGGATGATTTTTTTGCTGTGTTCCCATAGTGTGGGGTATCGTTGAATACATCTTTTAAAAAGAATAAAGGTCCCAAAAGAAAGTTGGGGAAATGTGGTGGTCTTGCTCAGCATCATTGACTCCACCAGTCTACCAATTTTTATCAATATCGAAGACGTGATCCAAATGTACTAAACTTTTTGGGAAATGCACTCCTGGGTGCTTAGACAAGTTGCCAATCGCTAGCGCTTAATCGTAAATACGATTGACGATTAAGCTATAAAGCGATTTCGTTTAAACGAAAGCCAGCTAACTGTCTTTGTCGCACTCATATGAAAGAGTGACAGAGAGGGAGAACTACGATACGCTACTAAGCGTTCGCGATTGGCAACTTGGCTAAGCATCCTTATCGATTAATAATAAACCTATTCTTAGTGGAAGAGCACGTGCCACGTCGTAAAACGTTTTGTAATATTTCAATTATGAATATTTTAGTCTTCTAGCACTGACGAAAACTTTGATTTGAATACGCTTCTGGGAACAAGTTTTGAAATAAATTATTTTTTAAATATTCATGTACTTTCTTTCGGTTTCTATTTATGTGGGTAACCTTTGTTTTGTTTGCTTTCAATAAACTTGACTCCATATAAGTATTTATTTACAGAGCTTGATTTTACCAGCCGATTTACTACAACAGATTTTACCTACAACAGATTTTTTCGTACTTATACTAGTAGGTGCTTTCACGTAACCTTCTGGTAAGGCAATCAATATACTGTCATGTCATACAAAAACATATCATTCGAAAACACATACATACAACTTAACTACCTAGCCTAATTTCCAACTCAAAACTTTCCAAATTACGCAACCCACCTACAAATCCACGGCAGGATTATGTTGGATAAGATCCAATAAGTTTCAAAACTCAATTACACCCAAATTCAAATCTCGTGCCAACTTTTCCCGAATCCGATTTCGTCAATACCTTTATCCTCAAATTCAAATTCTTTGTGAAAGCGATTGTTCGTAATGAATGTCAATAATGTGGAAAATGATTGGATCAAAGTTATCCGGTCCTTAGTGCCGTGACGACACCTGACGAATGACAAGTACTCTGAAACAGGGTGGTCTACACAGAATTACATTTGGATAGAAGAAACAAGTTCATTCACTTGTATGGCGGCCGAGCGTGTCAGATTTTGTACTGAAGTTGTTACTTGCCTATGATTTTAAATATGTCTCAGGCCCTTGAGTATTCATATTTTTTTGTGTTGTTGCAATTAATATTAATTAAAGAGGCATTATTAATGTTTTTGTTCACTTCAACTTACAAAATTTGACGCCCGAAAGCTGCAAGCTGCGATTAAAGACGGACAACTCAGTGGATTTCACTGAGTTCATTTGACACGCTAAGCTAAGTAGATACGTTTGCTTGATCTATGGTATATATGACATCTGTGGTGGTCTACCTACACGACTTTATTATTTGCACGCTAAGATTTAAAAGTGATAGAGAACTTGGTTGGATTATGTGCAGTACCATTGCGTCGCTTATGAAGACAATTAGAAACGTAAGAGCCCATTATATTTAAAGCAGCAATATCATTTCTTAAATAATGAATTTAATGTGAATTAATATGTAGGTATGGATGAAGACATAAACTCATCTACAAGCAATAATGTCATGTTCGGCTGGCTTTCGGGTCGAGATTATGCTGAGGCGAGTCCATTTCGTATTTGTCATTTTGGTTTTGTCTTGTCATGCTTGTTGTTATATTTCAACATCAATATAATATATAAAAACCAATCCCATATCCATATCCTAAAATACAGGTTAAACCTAGTTTAGGAGCTGGAAATCTTGTCATCCCTTAGCACAATGTTTGTACTGCAACTGTATAAGTACCTACATTATGTCTAGTTATAAGCTTTGTGTACAATAAATAAATTATTATGTACAATAAATAAATTATTAAAATTATTATTATTTATCATCATCAGCCTATGTTAGTCCACTGCTGGACGTAGGCCTCTCCTATTAACTATGCCTATAGACGCATTAGGAGGTAAATGCCCATAATCGCCACGCTGGGCAAGCGGATTGGCGATCGCAGTAATGTCTCCACTATGATGACGGTGCTGCCCATCATCAATCTTGTACAATGGTCAGTGACACTTAAATCCCTTAGTCGACTCTTACGACACCCGCAGGAGTTGGGGTGGTGACAAATGTATTCTTACTGCCGTCACCACACGGCACACGGTTGTTATATTTGCCACGAATAAATTCTTTGTATTCGTTTTGCACGTGCTGTTATTGGAGCTATGAATGTTTTACTCTTTTCAATATTTTCTCTAAGGAGTAATGGCCGAGGTATAATTTACTCTATTAAAAGAAAGTGCTGCTTGCCATGTGGTGACGGCAGTAAAAATAAGGTGGATGCTACAATCTCAGGTTAGACCACTACGAGGTCAAAGAATAGGTACCCACTAGTATCAAAAATGTTTGGGCTTAACCAGTTAACTCCGTGTTTGTTGGCTAACCAAAGATCGCGCAAGTGGGGCTAACGACCTGTTTCATAATTCCCGGATAAATAAATCCGTCAGACAAAATTATTACTATCCTTTACTTTAGGTAGGTATATTATAAATGAAAAGGACTAACATTTATCTCACAGATATGTATGTAGTACGAGTACCAATCTATATTTATGTAGGTGTGTATATTATGTATGTATGCATGTAAATTCTTTATTGTACACAAAACATAGGTAAAAAAATAATAATACACATAACAATTACAAACAGGTACAAAGGCGAACTTATGCCTGTAAGGGATCTCTTCCAGTTAACCTTTGATCAAAAGAGTGAACTATAAAATGAAACAAGATGTATTTTATTAGAGGATGGTGAAACAGGCCCTAAGACAAATAATATGGAAATCTACCAGGTTTTAAAACCTTATGTGTCTGCCAATTCCATTGGTTTTTTTTGTTTTACCGTCTCTATACAAATCCCCTTATTAAATGAATCAGGAAAAAGACAACTGCACTGTAACACTTTTTTTTTCAGGTAAGTTATATTCAGACCAGACTAATTCGTCGTTGCTGTAAATGACATGTACAGTCGCCATCAGATATATCCGAGTGGCCGGGGTGCTCATAAATATTTAAGCACGTCCTATTGTTAGAGTGCATGTGTTATATTCTTGAGCCTTGGCCGGTCCAATATAGGGGCCAATACCACAAAACTTTCATCATCAGCCTATGATAGTCCACTGCTAGACGTAGGCCTCTCCTATTAACTATGCGTATAGACGCATTAGGAGGTAAATGCCCATAATCGCCACATTCGCCACGCTGTGCAAGCGGATTGACGATCGCAGTAATGTGTCCACTATGATGACGCTGCTGCCCATCATCAATCTTTTATCAAATAATGGTTAGTGATACTTCAATCCCTTAGTCGACTTTTACGACACCCGCAGGAGGAGTTGGGGTGGTGATAAATGTATTCTTACTGCCGTCACCACACGGCGTACCACAAAACTTTACAAGCGTGCAATTCTACAAAATTGTCAACTATTTATATGGGAATTTATACAAATTTGTAGAACTGTACCTACGCTTGTAAAGTTTTGTGGTATAGGCGAGTGTACCTATGTAATGTAGAAAATTAAAATTTCTTAGTGAAAAAGTTAAGAAAAACTCCTGTTGTATGTGGTTAATAATCTATCCATACCTATAGGCATTTGTTCTGTTTGTGTTCGCATTTTAAACATGTATTATCCATTTGAATAGATCACTACTACATACAACTTGTACTTGCTTAAGTTTTTTACATATAACAATGTTGGCTATACTCGGTAGTTTCGCAAATATACTTCTTGACTTGTCGGTTTAAAGTCATAGGCATGAATAATCAATTATATTATATACCCGTGACGGTACCGATTGTTTTCGAGACAATGCGCACCGTCTAACATCGCTTCGAAACAGTTATGAAGAAAGCCTACAACTGAGTCTGTAGAACTTCGAACATGAAAATGACGAAGGTTTCGTTAAAATCTTGTTTAAGTACTGGCCTTTAAGGTAGAAGAAAAGGGACTTTTCAATATGACTGGTATGAATGGTGCACAAAATGTTGCTTGTGAAGAGTGAACAAGCCATTGGACGTGCTGCCAAAATTACCCGTAAAATATAGAGGGTTCTCTGGTGAAACCCGATAAGTCGAGCAAACCAAGTGAAGGGTCCACGGAAAAAACATGTCCAGTGCTTAAAAAAATGAGGGCAAATTCACACCTTATTCTGTTAAAAGTAAGTGGTTTTTCCTTCTGTAATTTGAATTGACTAGACATGTTCTTTCCGTGGACCATGGATTTAGAATATGGATATGGATTTGACAACGTAATAATAATAGCAAGAACGAAAGGGATGGTCTTATGAAACTTTTTACTAGTGGAAGTGAAAAGGAACGATAATCGTCCGTCCTTATCACTGTGCCACTATTTTTTGTGTGTGTGGCACTTAATGCTAAGTCTAAGTGCCAGACAAATGCGTTGAATACGTCACTATACGTAGTATCTTCTTAGTAATCTGTGACTATGTCTATCCCTCTTAGTGGCACACTATGTGCGGCCCCTCGCCGTGGACCCTTCATGTGACATTTACGTGAGGTTGTGACATTGTTGTTGTTATTTCAATAAATAGTTATCTCGAATTATCGGGTTTCACCAGGCAACCCTCAAATGCGATATAAATAAAGCCGCGTTTTCCCTTAGTGTTCTGAGCGAGCATTTGTTCGTTCTTGGGCAGATGAAAACAATAATTCACATAGCAAAATGTTCGTTCGTCAGCCCACGAACAAGCGAACGTCTGGAAACACGTAGGTACACGTAGGTACGTACGATTTTACGCTAATTAAGGTTCAGGAATACTTGCAAATACTTAGCAGCTATAAAAATTAGGATACGAGTTTAATGTACTTCATCACTAGTTGAATTTTGAAAATTGTATCTACAATCCACAATACGAAGTTAGACAACTACTACTGCACGCTTAGATGATTGGTGCGAGCGACAGTATGTCGCTGCGAGATAGATTTCCCGTCTTTTACTTTAACTAGGTATATTAATAAAAGAGGGACGGATAGTCCATCTCGCGACGACGTATCGTCGCACCAATCATGTGCTAAGCCTAATGGAAATTGGAGATTAGTGACAAGAACTCATGATTTTTATAGAGAACATAAGGATTCAGCTCGTAACGTTCATATTATAGGCGATGCAGAACTTGTACAGTGGCGTTCAGAATTGCATGGACAATTTATGAATGAATTCATTCATAAACTGTCCATGCAATTTTGAAGTTGAACCCAACTGTACCTACCCCTAAAACTTTATTTGGTAAAGGCTTAATAGGGATGAGGGGTTGCGTCAGTGCACATATAAAGGTACCTTGTCACACAACACCTTGACAAGGTACCTTTTCATATGCACTGACACAATTGTAGGTACCAGTCAACCAATTACAATTGGTACCCGACGCGATTGAAGAAGTCCTATGTCAAATTGTCATACATAAATGAGATTGTAAGAAATCTCTCACTACTTGTCATTTATCATGATTCTAAATTGGCCTAAGGTTTCAATGGGTTGAGTGTACCTATTACGATACATTGTGATAATTCGGTCAAGTTCGTGGAGTAATAATATAATTCTGCAAGCACTTTTACGACTGTATTAAAGCTACAATGTGTTTTATCTCAAACTGGTAGATTTATAACCAATTGTGGCTTTAAACTAGTTCAGGCTAGTTCAATGACATTGTACGAATAAAACCCAGGCTTCGACACTGTCAACATGGGTATCGATTCAAAATCGTTTAAAAATAAAGAAAAAATCGTAGAAGATCATTGTCAGAAAGGTACTTAGTTTATTACAAAAAAGCTAAAAAGTGAATTGAAATCCAATAAATATTAGTATTCTAGTAAACATCAGAAAATGAGTATTTTGAAAAATATTTCAGTCAAAAATTAGTTCTTTGTACAATGTCATAAATTCAGATGAACACGGTGCTAAAATCTCGTAATATATTGGTGGCATGTCACGATACACTTCATTATCTCCTATTACAATAATTTTGACGGTTAGATGTACAAAATCGTCGGCCGTAAGTTTGGTAAAATCTTTAGAGCAGCATGCTACTGAAAACTTTACATGTGAGTTACTAGCTATGAAACTTTCCATGGGAGTTATACAAATAAGCTTCTTCATTTTTTCTGTCAGTTCTATTTTAATCGTCACCGGTACTCTCTTGTGGCTGTTTGTGACCGTAAAGTGATCTTCACAGCGTCCCTGAACAATAGGTGATACAGTCATATCAAGCAAAGCAGGCTGAATTTCTATAGGACTTGGTAAAGACTCGCCAAATATTTTGACTGTTTTACACACAGCAGTATCTCCCGTCTCTGGGTCTGTGAACTTCAACTCGTAAAGACTTTGATGTAAACCTATATGAGCAATTTTAGTCTGGGATACTTTAATGGATTGTTTTGAAAAAGGTTCTAAATGTAAAAACGTTTTCTCGATTACGAATATATCTAAAGCTTGTTCGACGGCGTCATGTACCAGTAATGCAATAGAGTTTAAGGTTTTTTGAGATTCGGTGTCTTCCAGGTAGTCATGGGACGAAACGAATGTTTTACTCTGAGCTATTACTTCTGGGTCTTGTTGCCGGTGAGCCATGGTTGTCGAGCTGGGACTAAAAGCCTCAACCGAGAAAACATCGCATTCTGAACCTGGTACATATTTTCTATTCAATTTGGTTATATGCAAATCATAGCATCGATCATGAGGAACGGTTATAGTTAAATAATTATAGGGAAAGCCATGTTCTGCATTGAAGTGCCAAAAGTAAGCCGATGGTATTTGCACTTCTTCACTAATAGAAATCCTCTCAGGTTTAATAACTATATCGCCAATTACTGGTATACAAAATCCTTCTATCGGAGCATCAGCCATAACTTTTTGACAGACTCTGAAAAACAACTGGACCGAAAAATCCTCTTGATCCGGTTGGAGCGTGAAGACAAACTTAAAATTTACTGGTATACCTGGGAATAACTTTACTGGCAAAACAGGAAGAAGTTTGGTTTTCCTAAAAGGCGACGGGTCCGTTACCCCTTTATACCGTAAATTTAAATACTGTTTTTTGGTATTCCAGTTAAATAATGAAAATGATATTGTTTGTTCGTCTAAACTATTATTGTCTATATAGATTGTATTCGGGGTACAAACAATATCTGTAGATTGGCGTAAAACTAACCATTCGTCAGGTTTCTTTTCACGTTTTATAAAAATTCCTTGACATGGATCCGCAAAACTAAAATAACTATCATGCTGCTGAAGCAAAGATACACGTTTATGCAGATTTGAGCAGACGTAATTAGGAAAATTTGACTCTGTGACTGTTAAAAGTTCATCTTTTACTCCAGTTGGTTCTGTAGATGCAATAACTTCAGTATTTGGATGTGGATAGCTTACTTCGCCGAATATTTCGTCGTGTTCTGTTTCCACGTCTAGACTGCTTAGTTTAGATTCTGATAGATTTAGAATTGATTGTTTCCTATTCTTCATTTTTAAATTGCTTTCTATCATTTGCCATTTCTTGGCAGTGCGAGCTAATGCACTTGTTAGCTCAAAAGGAGATGGTCTACACGATTCCATACATAATTTGTCGATGATAGTGGCTTTGCGGCGATTCGCGTCTTGTATTTTTCGCTTGCAATCTGTGATTGCAAGATGTAGTCGTTGTACCTGTGTCTCCCATTGCGGTAAAGTCCGGAAATCTACCTGGTAAAAATCTTCCAAATGTTTTATTGTACGCTCCACGTTCATCCCATAATTGTTGGTGTCTCTTATTCGTATATGTTCGCATTCTGCTATTTTCATTTTCGTTTATGTACTCGTATGAGACAATATTAAATATTGATAAAAATATGAAATACATATATGTATTCAATAAACAAAGACGACAGCTGATGTCACTCAAGACGTGCTCAAGACATTGACAGTCTATTATCTTAGTTAAACTACAAGTGTTTCGAAACACTACCTCCATAGTGAAAAAAAGTTATATAAATAATTATGCCGAGATGTGGACACTGACTGCGGGTTTAATCCATAAGTTTAAAGCCGCTCAACGTGCTATGGAAAGGGCCATGCTCGGAGTTTCTCTCAAAGACAGAATTTGGAATGAAGTGATCCGCCAGAGAACTAAAGTGGTCGACATAGCGCTGAAAGTTAGCACGTAGAAATGGGAATGGGCTGCAGGCTGGTTACATTGTCGCTAAACCAACAATCCCTGGAGTAAGCGTGTTCTGGAGACCGCGTCTAGAGGCAGACGTAGCGTGGGATTAGCCAGATGGCAGGATGACTTGTGTAGGAGGGCCGGCACCGATTGCATGCATAAAGCAACTGACCGCGCTCTGTGGCGTATATTGGGAGAGGCCTATGCCCAGCAGTGGACTGAGTCAGGATAATGATGATAGTTTGATGAAAAGGAGTATAAATTTAAAAGTGTTGTCATTATCATTTTGATTAGTTTGAAAAGAACGAGACAACACTGTCACTTTATTTCTATTTTTGCCAACCTGTACCTATCCGAAAGAAGATATGACATTATTCCGTTCAGGGTAGTTCGAGTGGCTGCGAATTGAATTTGACTTAGAGATATATTATTTTCTTGTGGATAGTAAATAGCCACTAGGTACTGAAAATATTCCTATGCATTTAGCACATACCTACTCATATACGATATACTACTTTACTATTTTTTTTAATTTTCTGTTACAGTGTAGTAATGGACTCGACGATACCTCGCGTTATACTCAGCATAGCCCTGGCTGCCTTACTCCCAATGGCGTCTCCAAACCAGGGCCAATCTAAAGAAAACATCCCCCACTCCAGGCAGAAGAGGATTCTTTGGATAACAAATGATGGAAGACTGGCCCTGCCACCAGGGACGACTATGACGATAACGCCTTCTCTATCGATGCCGTTTGTAAGGCATCCACCGAAGGGGTTCCTGTCTAATGTATCTATTAATTTTCCTTTTACAAGTAAGTTGATTGGATTTATATTTTTGTTTTTAAATAATCACCAAATAAAAAAAAAACCACGATTTCTCCAAGATTCTATTTTGACACCCGACCAAATGGTGCCAATGGGACTAATTCGATAAGTTTTGAAGTCGGTTAAAAAAGAAATAATTATTGGAATACATAGGTAGGAGTGATTCGTCCATCTGTCGTGTACCTACGTGCTTAATTTTTTCTTAATAGATTTTCTCATGGGTGCCAAGTGCCATACCATTGTCAGAACTGGATCAAATTTAAATGTGTCTAATCGGTAAGCATTCAAATAAAAAAAGAATCATCAAAATCGGTTCACCCTTTAGTACAAGCAAAGTTATCCAACTTTAAATCGAACATGATTTCGCGCCATTCCGACGACAAACTGTCAAAGCAATCTGGGTGACGTCGAGTGAGTGGATTACAAAAATATCAATTACAAGCTACTAACAAGAAGATGATACTATAAGAACCTATTTTATATCGTTATCGATGTCCCGTGATACCCAGTCGAAACGTTACACGAAATATTTTGCGTAAAATAATCTTAATACAAAAAAATGTTGATAATCCAATATCAGCACAGCTCTGATCAAGTTTCGATGCAGTGCATTCACGGAGTGCGTTTTGGATCTCAAGTATCTCAACTGACGAAATGATCATGATAATATATGATGGAATCATGGCGGCGTAGTTTTGCAGAGCACTTAACACAGGCGCTAGGCGTTTTAAAGTATGTTGTATGTAATGTGAGAATTAGAGATATTATATCTTGTCCGTAACAATTTATACTTAAGCGTCGATAATCCTCAGGGTTACCATGAAAAAGGTAATCATGTCTTGTTACTATTTATTGTGTTAACGATTCGCAGGTACACTAAAGTACGAGGTCGAGTTTAAGAGTCAGTATACAAAGTTTTATAAATGTAGACATGTAGACGGTAGTATTAGATTGTATTGTAACAGCAATTAGTGTGGTAAGTGATTATAACGCTTCTGTAGTTACAATTTTAGATATAGAGGTATTATACCTATTAATTATTTTAATTAGATAGTATTTTAGAGGAATTAGTTTTTATTAGATAGTAGTTTCAAGTTTAGTTTAGTTACTAGATAATAGAAAATGTATTTAACGCTATAAATGTATTATTAAGTAAATAGTAAGTATCAAAATTTTATGCAGCTACTTATGTTGCACCTATGATAAGTAGGTAATAGCGTAGAATTTCCAATGGCTGTACACATTCTTAACATATACAAACATTCATAACCTATAATAAACATAAAAACTTTAATAGAAATGTATAAAATAAAAAAATGGCTACAGCGTAGTCTATTATATCGCAGGTGGCTGTACATTATTTATTAAGTAGAATATTCTTAGACGTTTAGTAGCATAACCGTATACTATACACCGTGGTCTCTAACAAAAAATACCTTTTCTACTGAGTAACAGTTACAAAATATGATTTTTTAATTAGTGCTCTGAAACTAGGCGATATCCAGAAAAGTTTATTAGACATTATAGTTTCTAAATGTGGTCAGGACAGGAATACTCTGTTAAAATCTTTCGGGTTATAAGAGACCACGGTGTATACATTTGTAATACAACAGCAAAAATATACATATATCAAATATTTATTTAATAAAAACTTTTTCCCGTAGTTGATTTCGACAAGCTGGGTCTAACGGACAATGAAAATCCCTACGGCACCCTGCCTCCTATTTTGGCGCGGTCTATGGGGAGCGCTGCTGCCTCCATGATGGCGCAATATGTGGGACAGTATCTAGAGAGAAGAAGAGGGAAAAGAGCGGCAGATGTACCCCCAGAGGTGGAGACGGCGGTGTTGGATCGATTGCATGGAGGAGAGAGGTAAGAGTACTTGACTCTCTTGTCCTAAGTTTTGGGGCAGCATTTAGAGGAATAAGTAAAAGAGCGGCAGATGTATCTCCGGGGGTGGAGACGGCGGTACTGGATCGATTGCATGGAGGAGAGAGGTAAGAATACTTGACTCTCTTGTCCTATGTTTTGGGGCAGCATTTAGAGGAATAAGTAAAAGAGCGGCAGATGTATTTCCGGAGGTGGAGAAGGCGGTGTTGGATAGATTGCATGGAGGAGAGAGGTAAGACGGACTGACTTAAAGGTTGTCTCTAAATTCGTCGATCCAGCGCTCGTCCTGTCATTTATGGCGCAATATATGGGACAGCACCTTGAGAGACGATGAGGGAAGAGAGCAACAAATGTACCTCCGGAGGTGGAGACGGCGGTATTGGATCGATTGCATGAAGGAGAGAGGTAAGACTACTTGACTCAGAACTGACGAATCCTAGGTTTTCGGACTGTTTTTCGGTCCAGCATTTGCTTTACGTCGAATATGTGGGACAGTATTTCGAGAAAGAGGGCAGATGTACATATCCCTAGAGGTAGAGAGAGGTAAATCAGTCCTAGGTTTTCTGATAATTTGTCGGTCCAGTCACACGCCCTACTTATTTCCGTGGATATTATGGTGAGTGCTGCACCTATGAAAATAGCCTGAAGCGCGTGGTCGTTTTTTAATGTAAATTTTTGATTATTAACGGATTTTTCACCCTAACTCAGACGTAGGAAGCCCATAGCATTGATGACATGCGTCTAACGCAGCCTAACGCTGCGACTAACGCACAAAACAATCGCGCGCTTCAGTGATTTTAAAAAGTACCTATCCAAACAAACAGATCGCATGTGTATGGAACAAATATGGCACCAGAATAATAATGCATAACGCAATAGTATGTAAAGGTAATACGTACTTAAATAAAATATTGGCCAAGTTAACATAGTAAATCATTCGACAAAAACATTTTCGGTCAAAAGCCTTAAGAGTTTCCTAAAAATGAATATTCCTTAGGTCTTTAAATGCCTCTAGATAATATCTAGGTTAGGTATAGTACAATACCAACAACAAAACCGCCTAAATGCTGCTTGTCAAAATTTTCGTCTTTTATAAATGAGAGAACGTACGAAACGAAATACAATACTTTATACAGCTTAAAGGATCGCATTGCGTATTCAATTCCGTAAATAAATAAAAGTTTCCAACCATAAAATATCCTCACATTAATCCCGCCTAAAAAGGCACAGCAACATAAATTATTAATAAGCAATCTCACAAGAATGGGAACGCAATTACAATAAATTTTCTCGATACACAGGAGCTCCTAAGGTCCTGTTGTCGCGTCACGTACCGCTGATTGGGTTCACGAGTTTAGTTACTGGCCATTACTTTCACCTTCAGTTAAGGAAGACATCAGACATTCCAAACACGATAGGGAGCTGGGAGCCCAACGGTCTTATGAATGTTTCAAACATTCGCGATTCGAAAACTGTTACGCAAGCTTAGTGTCAGGGTTTCTGAATTATTTCAGATAATCCGTTCTGTTTATGACGCAGTATCATTATTAAGTAATCATAAGTATTAAGATTATGGTAATGAAATTTATGAGACACAGAATTAATTAGTTCAAGCACGTACTATACTTGTACAAACAGCAACACTCCTAACTGACCATTAAAGACAGAGCAGAGAGAAAATGAAAGAGATAAATATATCTATATTATGTCAACTTCAAATTAAATAATACACGGGAATGTTGATTGTTCGCAACTTGGTCGAATAATACAAATCGGGTTCCTAAATCTTATGAGACTGGTATCACGACTTCGGCCGTACTCTGCTGACCAATGGAGCGGGCCTTGCTACGGTTAACCAATGATCGCTCGCGGTTTCTTCAGAAGGTGACATTACCATGGTTACGTAATAACAAAAACGTTTAACCAATGATTGATCCCGATTTTTCCGATTTAAGCTGACGTTACTATAGTTACGTTATACAGGGTGGTCCAAACCTTGACGTCAAAAAATTTTTTTTAGATTCCTCACGTCATGGGCTATCAGAATATACCCCATGTATGTTAGCCGATTTTTTGGAGTTTTCGAGTTATGAATTTTTGAAAATTTTTTCTTTGAGAAATTCTGGAGTGAAGAAATTTATTATTTAAAAAAAACTGTTGGGTTTTTTTGATAGTTTATTTTTGTAAAAGTATTACTACAAATAAAGCATTTACTGATAAAAAAATTAACGTCCTCACTTTGATACAAGTAGGATAAAAAAATACCAAATTCTAAAATTTACGTTAAAAACGCATCAAAATAGCATTAATGTAAGTAAATAAAAAAATAAAACATATCCCAAGGATTTTTGGTATTCTAAAGCCTGCCCTAGACTTTAAGCCTTCGTAAAAGCAAAAAAAAAGTGATACTTAATGATGCGGATTTTTCAGAGTAAACCTTCTAAATTTTTTATTTAAAAATAAAGTAAAATTTCGTCTGTTTTGTTGTTCTAATCAATAAACAAAGGCAGAAAATACCACGAAAACTCAATTTGTGTAGTTATTACACAAAATTTTACTTTATTTTTAAACTAAAAATTTAGAAGGTTTTTTTTAAGTTTATTTGACCGACTACTCCGAAAAATCTTCATCATTAAGTAACACTTTTTTTTTGCTTTTACGAAGGTTTAAGGTCTAGGGCAGTTTTTAGAATACCAAAAATCCTTGGGATATCTTTTTTTATTTTTATTTACGTACATTAATGCTATTTTGATGCGTTTTTAACGTAAAATTTTGAATTTGGTATTTTGTTATGCTACTTGTATCAAAGTGAGGACGTTATTTTTTTTGTCAGGAAATGCTTTATTTGTAGTAATACTTTTACAAAAATAAACTATTAAAAAAACCCAACAGTTTTTTTTAAATAATAAATTGCTTCACTCCAGAATTTCTCAAAGAAAAAAAAATTCAAAAATTCATAACTCGAAAACTACAAAAAATCGGCTAACATACATGGGGTATATTCTGATAGCCCATGACGTGAGGAATCTAAAAAAAATTTTTTGACGTCAAGGTTTGGACCACCCTGTATATAACATCCGCTTTAGTCCTGGAGACGTCAATCTAACTTCAGAGCCGGTAATTTGACTGCTAGAAATTTTCGTTCATTTTCCTTTCACCCCTCGTATGCTTAGACACGGATCCGTGCGTGGGAATTTCAATCTATTGTTTTAATTGTCAAGGTCACTTTTTCAGTAATGTAATTTGACAGGAAGCATACGAGGGGTTCAACGGCTGTCACTGTCAGATATTTTTTCAAAGTTAGAATTTCAGCCAGAAACTATCAAGTCTCTATTAAACATTTGTATGGCTACTGACAGATTAAAGGATTATAGGTAGACTGTCAAACGTCTATCTATCCTATTTCCACAAAGGTTATATAAGTATTCAACTAACTTCAACTAATAGATGTGACGAATGATAATAAAGACAGCAATAGCATTTGTCTCTGTCAATGGAAAAAATAATTAAAAATTGCTCGATAACATGGCTATTTGTAAAAATATCTTGACTTGAAAAAATACCTCGCCTATTAATGTTAGATAAATCATGGCATCCGATTTAAAGAAAACATACTTTTTTATATGGTTTTTATTTTTTGTTACATTATTGTCATTATTGAATAAATTTTTGTTGACCTCGTAAAAACATTAATAAATTACTAAACGGTTTTAGACAAATCTATGAAGAACTGTCGTTATCCAGTTTCCACTAGGAACAACGACATCTAGCGTCTAATAATGGCCGATAGCTAATTCTTAATTTTCGTAGACGAAGGAATCTTTATAATGTCAACTAGTTTTCAAATACTGAAATTTTGACGCAACAAAGATGACATATCATCGGGGACCATCGGAAATGTCGCGATCGTGCCTACTAACGAAAAATACCGAACCCATTAATATATTACACGACCAAATTGCATCCTTTGCCAAGTGGCTCAACATTCCTATGTAACTGACATGTGTCTGTAAGTGTGATTCTCTTTCATGCAATATTTCCCATTTCTGAAGTGTATACCTAGCTTTGTTGCTGTTTGTACATAATGCAATAATAATACATTAATACAACAATACGCATAACATAATGAATACCTACATTTATCGTATTTTCACAAACACTTCTGAAAACTGAAACCATATACAAGTCGAGCAAAATAAGGATGGTTTCAAAAAAAGATGGTATGATGTCACCCATCCTTTTTTCGAATCCATTCAGGTCAATTTCCATATTGCTGTCTCAATTAGCTTCGATGTGATGCTCAGTGAAATTAATGCACCTCATCCGATGCAATATGAAGAAAAATTTCGACTGATCATTGACCACCTGGTCTGGCTTATGATAGTCACATTTTATCCATTTATCGTGCTACGCGTCACTTTCGCACTTGCATAGTTGTTAGAACGTGACGGCAATGACTACAAACGATTAGACACGGTACCATCACAAGCCTACAGCCTACAGGAAGGTACAGTCGTAAATATACCAACCATGTTTGTTTCAGAGCTATAATGTACAGCATGGCAGAGGACATGTTCGCTAACTTCGGGATGGAAGGCCGAGAGTGCCTGCTGCGTGCCATCTGCGAGATCCACGCGCATCCTCTCACCAACTTCGGTTTCTTGGGAGAAGTTATGAAGCTGTTTTTCACGTTAGTATTTTTAATTCCGCTTTCATTGGCGTAGGCACTTGTCTTTATGAAAGGTATAAATGTGTAGGTACTTTAGTACTTACAATAAAGAAAAGAAATCGTAAAAGGCAAAATTACATTGACCGGATATTCCCGCTTACTGTGATTCACACATTTATCATATCATCCTAAGTTCCTGACATTATAACTCCTAACCGATCATGTATACAGTCCTCCTTCTAAGTATTGGTATTAACTATATACCTATAATAGCGGAAGAAGATTCTAATTTATTAAGCAAATCAAATCCCTAAATCGGACGGTATAAATTAAACATCATCTCTTCATGTTGAGGTTCTATTTTGAGTCGTATACATATTTTCAGTATTCCTTCAAATCGATATTATCACTTATCAGACGTGACTTCCACAAACTTCGAAGTCCACAAATTTCGACGATTTTTCTCACTCACTGATGGCATCATTCGAGTGAGTGACTCTACGAGACCTTTGAGTCACTCAAATGATGCCATCGTTGGACTGAGAGAGACAAATCCTCGAAAATTGCAGATTTTGAAGTACGCGGTAGTAGGCCAGGACAAAAAACATCATGCAATTTTCAGGCCTACGAAGTCTCCGTACGCGTCCCTATTGTCGGAATATGTGGAAGCCCAGAAAGCGGGCGAGAAGGGCGGCGAATGCTGGCCTTACTACAGGCTCTGCCCGCGGAGTATCTTCCAACCCTCACCCAATAAGTACTCGTGAGTGTCAATTGAATACATTTATTTATAAGTTTTATAACCGTGACTGTCACAATACAATGCATGTATAGTTCGGGAAATATTATTACGAGTAGATCGACTGGTATCTCACTTACGATCTTTTGTTTTGCGAGAAACATTTACTAGACTAGACCATCAGCAGTTGAGCCCTTTTCTATTGTCAATGACGCAAAACAATAAAAGGTAAGATAACAGTTGGTCAAATAATATTTACCTTTCTTTGACCGCCGCGTGGTGATGGCACTGATGGCAGTAAAAATACATTTGTCACCAACGCAAATTTTCCAGTGGGTGTTGTAAGGGTCGACTAAGGGTTTGAACTGTCAATGAATATTCCTTTATAGAAGATTTGTGATGGGTAGCATCGTCATAGTGGACACACTAATGCGACTGCCAACTCGCTTGCCCAGCGTGGCGGTTATAGGCATTAACCTCCTAATGCGTCGATACGCATAATTAATAGGAGTGGCCACGTCCAGCTGTGGACTACGAGAGGCGGATGATGATTACGTGACATGACGACCTTTTGTGCAACATCTGGTCTACCACTTTTCATCTCTATTCCGAGGTAATAAAGTCGAAAAGTGGTAGACCACATTTTTGGCTGACTACATGAGCTGACGCGGTTTTTTTTTCTACAGGAAAGAAGCAGAGGATCTGCACAGGCGACAAGAACACGACAACGTAGACAACAATATAGATATAGATGGAATACGAGCAATGTAGTGTGCAGGCGAAATCAGGATCGGACCTAGAAACGAAGCGAATTACCCCTTATTCATAGTCTCCTAATTTAGCAAGCCGCTAAGTATTGTTTGTACCTTTCGATCTTATCAATGTCTGTAAGAATGAAAGGGACAAACAATACTTAGACGCTTGCTATAAGGAGACGTTTATGAATAAGGGGGTTAGAGTATTTAACTTAAGCCATTGAACAGGGTTTTGTAAAAGATAAGTAATCGTGAAAACATGGAGCGTAGCGTAGCTAATATTTTAGATTGGCAATTAAATAGCTAACTAAAAAAATGGCAATGGGGCTAGAAATGTAGATAATTTTCAGGGATTTATACTATATAAGTTCTCGATGGTTAGATTTTGTGGCGTCATTCGTTGCTGAGACATATTGCCTATTGAAAATCATCCTACTTTTACGTTTTAGATCCGATCCTGGAAAAAGTGCCAGTTTGTCCCAAAATTAGTGTAGTCTCCGACCAAAGTTGATCGTAATTAGTCTAAATTATTTATTCATTAGTGCCATTCCGTGATGCATTTATGTCAGTTGACACTCATTGAAGTTTTATCAATAATTTTCATACTACATACAACATACATGTTATTTTTTTATGTAGATGCTTTCGCATCTAAATGCTTTCGTTGCTATGTATAAAATATGATTTTGAGCTTCGATGTAGGTAACTCAACTTTATTTGATCTTGTAGAAAGCACAAATTTGAGATTCTAGAGAGGCTTTCAAATAAATAGAATTTTAAAATTCGCTCTGTATATTGTTTAAGTTTATATTATTCACTTGTTTCACTGTTGCATTTTAAATAAGATGTCAAAGTCCTACGTAAATAGCTAGTGATTTTTGTAAATTGAATATGTGTAAGTCATTAAATAAGGATATTATAATAAATGTTATTAAGTAGTAAATTTTGATTTCGCTGTTTCAATTAAAAAAATAATATCCATTAATTGCCAAGTTTGGCTGCACAGTTTTCATTTATTGGTATACGAAGTAATTAAACATTTGAATAGATACAAAGTCGGTAATATTTCCACATTAACGACGTATAATATAAGGACGTATAATACCTATAATGTAGGTAAATTCTGATTTATACCTACAGACTGTTCTTTACAATTTGTGGACCAAATTTTAATGAACTGCCAGTGGAACCAAAGGATCACAATCATCAAAATCAAAGGGAAATAGTCCTACGGTTCGATGTAAAGTGCGTATAGTACTACACCCGGTACTTATTTAATTTTGTCTTATACAGTCATACCGGTAAATAACCCCAACCATCAAAGAGACAAACGCTCAATCAACTCATTTACTTACTACGATCAACATAAACCCCGTGACTCACTCAATTGAGCGATTCCATTCACCGAATCGCAGACGCTTGCGACAGGGCGGCGCGTCACATCGCGCCAGCCTCCCTCGGAGGCATAAGTACAGATTACGCGACCAAAAAATACAATTCAAACCCCCAAACTCTGCTATGATTAAGGTAGATATATACCCCACTGATCGAACTAAAATTACGCGAGTCTCGATGTGTTTATTGTGTGTATTTTAACATTCTAGGCGCAATATGTAACGATCGCGATTCTTCTGTTCGGTGCAATGCTGGAGACGGCTTCGGTAAGCAAAAGGAGCTACTCCGACCAATCGGTCAAGGGATATGTCACGGAGGTATGTTTTTTTAGAAGCTAGTTATAAAGCAATTTACCCAGACATGATTGATCGTTAACAACCTGTTGCTTCCCAAGAAAATTATTTCAGACGCTTCTAAATATTTGTCTTAAACTTGTAAGTAAACATCTGTATAAATAATCTGTTTTATTTATCGTACATTCTCTTAACGTCTTCGATTAATATTTCGAAGGGATCAGATTGAAATAAAGTGCTAATCGTTAGAAACCTATGACGTAAACAATCCTAAAAATTGTAAAATGTTATTTCAGCGCACTTGCTGGTGGAATGAAGTGTGCAAGGAAGAGTTCCAGACGCTCTTCAGATGCAAGTGTCCCTCCTGGTCCTACTGCCGAAGCCCTGGGCGGTATTACAACGCAGTCTGCTCCATGACAGAGACTGGCTACATTTGGGACCAGCCCAACTCAGACTTCAGACCGCAATAAGAAGTCCTAGATAGACGCCCAAGCTTATAGAAATTTTATTTGCACATTTTCGGCCCTTACAACGATTCTAATTTGAGACTGAACCAGAACGGAAATTATGCCTTCTATTTTCGTAACTAGGCTAAGAAAATAGTTCGCTTAATTTCAATGAAAATACAATGTGATGCGTGTACGACCAAATTGTTGGAGATTCCTGTTATGTGAGAAATAAACGAATATTTCCTTATACATATTTGATTTTTATTACGATTACGTCCTTGAGATAGTATGATGGATGGTTGTTCTTGACCCTAAGTGCCAAATCCGCTGCTGAATCACGCATGCGCACTGGGGTCAGAAACTGGAATCAATAGTCGGGGTAGCGCTACGTCGACAGCAGAACACAACAAACTGCTTCAAAATGTTGCCGATATTACTATTCTTCCTCTATTTACGTGGATTCAATTGTGAACCTGAAACGGTTAGGGATAACTTTGACTACTTCAGTTACGGACCTGAAGATGACCTTTTGAAGAGTTTAAATTTACACTTGGTGAGTAAACATCAGTAGCCAAATTTGCTGACTGTACCTACACATACTAATTTTAATGTATATTTCAGCCTAAAGAGGAAATAGTGCTAAGACCTCAAGAAGTGAAGGATTGGCCGCAACAGTCTCTGAACGTGGGACAGATTACAGCGGTGTCTATAAACTCTTTGGGGCAGCCGGTTATATTCCATAGAGCTGAAAGAATATGGGACGAAAGGTACTTACTATCTATTTCTAAATAATATAGTTCAATAGATTTCGGCTTTCGAAAAATCTTTCGCTATAAAAATTTATTGAGTCAATTCACTCTGATCTGACCCTTGATTTTTATGTGTATACAGTATGTATCACCTCGTAGAGCCAAGAAAGAAACTCATTAATGTTTAGATCATACTAAACAACTTTTACTATGGGGCCAAACCCGAATTCACAAAAAAAAATTTACAGTTTCATACATTTTGATTGCGTGATCAAGATCATGAACACGTTGCATGGGAGAGTAATTTTTTTTCGCGAATTCGAGTTTTGTCCCATAATAAAAGATGTTTAGTATGATCTAAATATTAATGGGTTTCTTTCTTGGCTCTACGAGGTGACACATACTGTATGTACCTATAACCTATTAGCTATGGCTCTGGGATAGGAAACTAGTTTTAACCTTTTAAACTCCAAGCGATGAACAAATATTATTGATGCCTCTCTGAAGAATTTAACGCCACGTCACGGGTTCGATTTCATTTACGCAAAATTGAACTTTGCGCACTTCCGCTTTCTCGATTAGCAAAAAACGAGGACTGTCACCCTCGTTGGTATCCATATGGCGAACAATTCCTCTGTCTTGCCTGAGTTGCCTGCCGTGAAACTGTTCACGTGATGGCCTCATCGGAAGACCAGCATTGGCACTCGCTAGCAACATGCTGAGATGAGGCCATTTCGTAGCATACACGCTTTTATTTGTAAATTATTTTTCGTTGATATATATTGTGTTTTTTTTGTGTATGTTACGAATAAAGTAATTTCTATTTCTTCTTATATACACAGCCGCGGTTAAAAAAGTATCGATGTAGACTTGAGCATTTCTTTTTTTTTTGTCCACTAAATTTTAAAATCGACCAAAATTACAAAAAACAATTTTTATAAACTTTTTCAACGGGAATATGTAGTAAAAATTATGTATTTTCTGATTATATGCAAGTAACCAGGTTTTAAAAGGTTTTATCATTACAAAATCAATAAATATTGTAACAAAGCAGAATACTGGTTCTTCCTGTGTTACCTTTCCTTTGTTTAAAAATCATAGAAATTTGCTTCTTACTCATCTTAATTATATATTTTTATTAAAATGCAGAACATAATTGATATAAAAATGTAGAACTAATTAATTAAACTATGCGGAAACCATTAAAAGTCTAATACCAACAGGTTTATTTTGTTACTTTCACCGGTAGGAACGGTATTTTTAAATTTTAATATAAAGTAAGCAAAGTTCAATAAGGTCTTAAAGATGGCAGTAAAAGTATTTTTTCATTTGTTTTAAAGGTAGCAGATATGTTAAGTATTATTAAATATAACTTATATCAAACTAAAATAACTACACCGAAAATGTTGGGACAGTATCAAAGAATGCTGTTGGTAACAAGGAAATGTAAGGCCTCGTGTAGAATGTGCATTAGAATTACGTAGAAAATGTAGGTCTATAATATTATATCCATATTTTACAGGGTCGATGAAATAAAGAATCGATTAGATTTATTTATGTAATAACTACTTAAACTCTAATTTTAATCGTTCCCTATATCGTCCCCTTAGGTTGTGCTGACATTTTCTCTCCCTGTATACAACAATGAAAACTAGCCTTTACAATAAATTCCTTTTATTGTTACTCTAAGTTCCTTTGATATGTTACCACGCGAAAGTAACGAAATAAGAAGTAACACAACACGTGGTCGTAGATTAAAAAATGATTTACAAAGCTTGTTTAGCAACAATATTCAATTGTTTTGTTACATGATGTACATAACAATATACATTAAACGATACATTAATGAAAACGAAGTAAAAGTTTAAGCTTTCCTAGTAAATCCAGTAACAAGGAGGAAAACAAAACTGGTCACAACAAGTAGGCACGTGCGTTTTTTAGTAGATCTTGCTGACAACTGACCGAATAAACATGGCCGCATATTGAATTGACGTATGTCGGTGTTGCCAGTCGTAAAAAGTAACATTTTGGTAGTTATTATCTTTATTTCACTGCTAAAATAGGTAACAAAGTAAGAATTTTCTAAGTGGAACTTTTTGTGGGACACGATTAAAAAATATATTTCTACTACTTTTAACGGTTTTAGGTGTTTAAAACCATTCTAAAAAGAGTCTTACTGTGAAGATACAGAGATCACAATAAAACAACGTCCTACGTTGCTTAGACCATTATGAAAATATCTTTATTTGAAGTAGCAAAATTTAGACTGGGACATTGGTTTTTTCATACATATCAAAAATCGAATGTCTGGTTTTTAATTAAATTTAATATATGTTATGGCTTTTGTTACATTATTTTAACATATCCTGTGTAATTATTAAATTCACTATTAGGAAAAAATACTAAATACAGACGTTTCTTAACAAAAAGTATTAAAATAATATTTTCAAAGTCGTGGGACACGGCTAGATGCGGCAGTGGCCAAAAAAAAAGAAATGCTCACTTAGTCATTGTTGTTCCAGTACATTCAACGAGTCAAACGTATACCAGAACTTAGACAAAGGACCGATCGTAGAAGACACGATTCTAGTGTTGGACCCCCACACCGGCTCGGTTCTCCACAGCTGGGGGGCGAACGCGTTCTATATGCCGCATGGGCTTACCGTTGATCATCACGACAACGTTTGGGTCACAGATGTCGCTAAGCATCAAGTGTTTAAGGTATGTCTGACTTTAGAAGCCTCATAGGAAAATTTTTCACGTGCTGCACTAATATTAGGTCTATACGATATGATTTAATTTGCTCAAAATACGGAGACCACTTGTTCGGTTGAATCAGAAACCTAGAATCTGGTTTCTATAATCGTCCGATCTACAATGCATAATTTATTGCAGTTTTTTCTTTTATTTAGAGCCAGAGGGCTATTAGCTACTTATCTATCCTGTGTTTCATTCCCATCCTCTATTTTATTAATATCCAAGACAGGAACATTCCATGTTTGTTACGCACTTTGTACATACTTTGTGCCTCCGTTCACGTTTGCGTCTTGATATTTAGGTATTTAAACACTTCCCAAAGATTTTTCCTAATACTAAACCATGCTCAAACTCATTCCGGGACCACTCGGTGCAAGAGTGCTCATCATGCTCGCGGCAATGCCACATTGAACCTATTTGAATTATATACATGCCGTGTGGTGACGACAGTAAGAATAAAATCACCCCAACTCTTCCCGAGGGTGTCGTATGAGGCGGCTAAGGGATTGAAGTATAATTGACCATTTATTTATCGAATATTGATGATGAGCAGCATCATCATAGTGGACCCAATACTGCGATCGCCAACCCACTTTGCCCCGCGTGGCGATTATGGGCATTTACCTCCTAACGCATAGGCTGAGAGGCCGTTGGCTAGTAGTGGACTGATATAGGCTGATGATGTGAATGATTTACATATTTTCAGTACACACCGCTGAACCACAAATACCCCACCCTGACGATCGGCGAAGCCTTCACAGCAGGCTACCCTTACCGCCGTCGCGTCCTCCTCTGCATGCCAACATCCGTCGCCGTAGCCACAACAGGAGAAATCTTCGTCGCCGACGGCTATTGCAACAACCAGATACTCAAGTTCAACGCAGCAGGGAAGCTTCTACTTGAAATCCCAATGTATTCCGACTCGCTGACTCTGAACGTTCCACATAGCGTCACTTTGTTGGAGCATCTCGATATGGTGTGTGTAGCTGATAGAGAGAATATGAGGATTGTATGCCCAAAGGCTGGCTTGAAGAGTTACATCAAAATGTTGGACCCTGCGACGATAATTGAGGATCCTACTTTGGGACGGGTGTTCGCTGTGGCCTCGCATGGGGATACGATTTATGCTGTGAACGGACCAACTTCGCAGAATATTGCTGTGAGAGGATTTACCGTGAACGCTGTTACTGGAAACATTTTGGATACTTGGGAACCAACTGCGGTAAGAAACATTTATACATCTAATAGTTTGAAATTCGTCGGAGGTAATTAAACGGAGTCCTCCACCCTCCGCCTCAAGAGGTACTAACGCCAACACAACGCAGTGTACAGTGTAGTATACTAATATTTTCATGGTTAGTTAGTGCACAGTGAAGTAAGCTTATATTTTAATGGTCAGTTAACCGTGTAAGTGTAATAACGTTTCGTCTACTCCGGAGTCCGGTTTATCATCTTCATTACTCTGAAAATGTAGCTCATTGAACATTGATTTCCTTTGCTTTGCCTGGGCACGACTTTCACGTATCAGGAGATTCAGGAGGCATAGCTAAGATGCCATTTTGCAATCGTATACGACAAGCGATACGTCACGTGACCATAATAATGTATGGAAACGGTCACGTGAGTTATAGTTCGAATCTGTCATTCTCATCGATTTACTACTTATCGCTTATCGTATACGATTGCAGAATGGCATTGGCTAGGCCTGAAGGTGTTTCACTCTTCACAATACATGCTACAATCTGTGTTCCCTGATAGAAACGGCTTGGCCAAATGTGTTTTGACCTGCAAATGTCAGTAACTTAGTAAGCGCCCCCAGTACGTTACTTTTGGTAAAAAAATCACTTCCATTGCAGGGATTCACCAACCCTCACTCTCTGGCGGTGACCAGAAACGGATCTCACCTCTACGTGACAGAAATCGGACCGAATAAAATATGGAAGTTCGAGCTGACCGACGTGTACGACAAGTAGAAAATATATACCTAGAGCTTTACCCCTTATTCATAAACGTCTCCCATGCTAGCAAGCTGATAAGAATCGTTTGTTCCTTTTCGTCTTATGTAAATAGTGATAATACGGAAAGTGACGAATGATACTTATCAGGTTGCTAGGTTAGGAGACTTTTGTGAATAAGGGAGTTAGATTATAACGAAATGCAGCCTACCTGGAATGCTTAGTTAAAATCGCGAATAAAATTCGCTAGAAAATTGTACGTGTGATGGCATAAAACAAAAGAATAGTGTATTAAGACCTTAGACAAAGGAATATTAAGACAGTTAAAGGGGGCTTAATATTGTAGTCTCAAAATAGGTGGCGCTGTAGCTCACACTTAAAACGTTGCTATGTTTTGACGTATGACAATGCAGATATTTGTACTGTCTTATTTGCGACTAGAATATTTTGCCGTAAGTTTAGGTTACTCAGATCGAATTCTAGGTAATGTTCATAATTTGTAAAGCTATTACCTAAGAAGGAATTAAAGAAATGCTGCGAATCTTCCAAATAAAAAATATCTGGGTGGGTCAATTATTTTTTGTTGTTATTCTACAGAGAATAGTACCTAGCGTATTATTATGAAGTATTCTATCTTGTTAACCTGATTGTGTAGCATCTGAGGAAAAAATACAAATTATCACATTGGGTAAGTTAAAAAGCTGGCCAATTAAAACTATGGCAACGAAAAACAAAAAAATGTTGATCAACCCACTTACGGCTTTTTAGTTCCTAACTAATTTATCAGTATTATTGATAACTGTATCTAAATAGAATAGAATTCGCTTCGATCTTCAACTATTTGTAGTGTTAATGTGAATTTCCTGCCATACCTAAATAGCCAGTTATACCTTTTCATAGATTAATATATTATGTATGTCCGAACTAGGTTCGATGTTATGCGCACAGAGTTTAATATATTTCATAGACATAAATGAGAGTATTTTATAACGTCTTCGCATAGGTTAGGTGCTGCTGTTAGCTGCTAAAGTGACCGTGGAAAGATTCCTACACTGTGAAAGTTTCCAAATTACACTAACTTAAAATTTAAAAATTTGATATTTCTATACCAGAAATGAAAACGTCCTGAATTTCGTAGGCATTTCACAAATTTCAGAGAACTTATTCAACTAATTGGAAACTTCGCAACTTGCGCGTAAATATACCATAGACAACAGTTGTACTAAGGCGCGCAATGTAGTAATATATACATATAGGTACATTTATTAACGCCAATGCGTTGCATGACAAGATATAGTAAAAATGATGATGAAGATTTGATGAGATACACATATATTGTACCTACCTACCGTGTAAACTGCTAAGGATACGGTTGTCAAATTTGCAGTTGCATCATTTCTTTTTAGCACTACTTTACGAGTCTTACTACTCATTTGTCTATTTACGACATTTCATTCTCGCAACTCAATATAATATCTCTGTTGGCTCTATAATCTATGAATGCTCTTTTGGTTTGAACGCACCTTAATACATGTGGTTTCCATGAGAGACATTTTGATGACTTAGACTATGTGTATCAATTATATTGGTTGCTATATTGATTGACCCATAGTCTAGTCAAAGACCAAGTTGTTTGTTTATAAGTTTTGAGGCAAGAGAGTTTTAGGGCATATGTGACCTAAGCCCATTTTGATCTACAAACGATTATACGGTCAATTAGTAGAAGCTTGAAATAAAACTATGAAAACGGATAAACTCGCGTATATTAATTAACTTGAACTTCATCTCGACGTTTCGAACACTTTACAGGGTTCGTGAGCTGCGGGCTACTGCAGTTAAAGTTAATTAATATACGCGAGTTTATCCGTTTTCATAGTTTTATTTCATGTTTAATCCTCGCGGTAACCGAAGAAATTATTAGCAGAAGCTTATCAATTACTAAAGGTTTAAATTCTACGCCAGAAACGAAAACCATCCTTTTGCGCTCCAACAGCATTTTACATACATATATGACTATTATAAATATAACAAATATGTAGGGATATAGCATAGGGATACAAATGGGCATTTCTCCGAGCGTTTCAACCTCCGTGATTTCGGTGGCTACATTATTACCCGATTTCTATGAGTATCTCATATTTTTTTTTGGATTTATTGGTGGTTGTCAACTACATCTACTAATATATCCAAAAGTTCTTGCATTTCTCACGGGATTCCTGTGATTAGGCTGCCACCGAAGTCACGGCGGTTGAAACGCTCGGACAAATGCCCAAATATTACCCAACTATAATAAAAACTTCTTTACTAGACTTACCCCCTTACAACCTTCTTCGTAAACGTCTGCTAACTTAACAAGCCACTAAATATTATCTGTCCCTTTCGGTCTCATAGACAAATTGATAGTACCGAAAGGGATAAACAATATTTAGCGGCTTGCTAAGTTGGATACGTTTATGAATAAGGGGGTTATTCTTAAACGTCTCCTAATTAAAAAAAAGATACAGTATCGTTTGTTCCTTCTTCAGCAGCATTCCACGAGAAAGTCGTTTACGTGACGCTTATACTGGGCTTGTCCATTAATCACGTCATACTGTATAGGGGGAGGGGGGGTCAAGAAAAAATCACTAATTATCACCGTAGGGGAGGGGGTGTCATAGCATACTTTTTGTAAAACATAACCAAATCAAAATCAAATCCTGAACTGGGTTTTAAAACTTCGCGGACATTTACCTCGTAGTTGGCAAAAAAGTTTTTTCCCATCACGTGTGCTTAATAAAGTACGTAAATTGAAGTGTTATTAAAAGGACTACTTAAGTTGGCAATAAATTACACGTCATTTTGGCTGGGGGGGGGGGGGGGTCCTGAAAATATCACCAAGTATCACCAAGGGGGGTGAGGGGGTCTAATATAGGCTAAAATTGTATGACGTGATTAATGGACAAGCCCTATCTATGGCAGATAGGTTAAATAGATGCTCAAAGTTAGAAAAAACTGTGTGAACGTGTAAGTTAAAGGTCTCTGCCCACTAGACCGTACCATACCATGACAGTAGCATGAACGTATCAGACAAAAAACTATTCATTGTGTAGAAAAGTATGAGACCGTGTTGGCCGGCGCCGAAACGTCCTAGTGGGCATAGTCTATACTTTTCAATACAAAGATTAGTTTTTACTTCATGCTACGGTCATGGTATGGTACGGTCTAGTGCGCAGAGACCTTTAGTCCTGAAATATTACCACAATAGAACTCGGGTTTTCATCATTTTTAGAAGTACTAAAAGAATTGCGTTACGTAAGCAACCTTCAGCTTACTAACACGTTCGACGCCGGTGACACAGAGTGTGTGACCAACAAAATCTGATTCCTATGCCAGTGACACACATACGTGATCTGACCAGAGTAACCTTATTCTTATGCCACTAGCATAAATCAGGTTCTTCCTCCTATGCCAGTGCCATAGAAACACGAACGTTTTTGACACAAGTGCTGTGTCACTGGCATAAGAGTACAATCTGTTCAGTCACACATGCGTGTCAATGGCATAGGAGTTCTATCAGATAATTTCGATCGGCATAGTATTAGCACTTAGTGAAACAGTTCTGGAGGCGAACGTGTTAAATTAGCAGACGTTTATGAATAAGGGGGTTAAGTTATTGCGCCCCTCCCCCCTATTCTTTGATTAAATGTAACAAACAATGGACCAAATCTGGATTTGGTATTATGTATTGGTGTAACCACAATTTCGACATATACCTATAAAATAGTTGCGAGTTCAGTAGGTTTTTAAACAGTGTAATAAATTTGGAAAAATATTATGGTTTTTTTTATTAAAACCTTGTGTATTAACCTCGGTAGTAAAATAATGTTTGTATCAGTAATGAGAATTTTCTTGTTCAAATCGTCGGCTGATAAGCAAAAATCACTAAATACCTAGGTACTTAAAATAAAGCTCGTATCTCAGTTCTGATTCAATACTGACATACGAGGTTGCTAAGAGTAGTGAGTTTTGGCTGTCAGCCGACGAAATATTAAACGTAGTATGGTCCTACTACTACATGTAGGTTTTTTTAGTACCTAGTTAGTATAACATAACAAAATGTAGGTACCTTCCTACTTACATTTAAAATGAATAATATCACTAAAATTCGTGGAATAACATTTATTTTCAGTGAGATACATTTAAGAATAGCGTCATAATTTAAAATAAATAATAACATCCATATATTTTTCAACGATTAAATTTGAAATACATATTAAACTGAGCTTATTTACTTACATAAAATTACAGTTCTACCCTTCTTTTCTTCATAACTTTCATGAATAACACCATATCTGCAAAAATAAATAAAAAACATTAGTTTACAAAGTAATCATTCGAGAGTGATATAAAGAGCGAGCGTTGTGAGACCGTTTAGTAAAACAAGTCTGGCAGTTCCTATTTCGGTCGAGAAATAGGTGAAAACATAAGTATAGCGCTTTTTGAATATAGTGTACAAAATATACATAACTCTATGTTTTTAGTACAGTCGACAAAAAATGCGGTTTACCAGTTTTCGACTCTATTCAGTGGTAATAAAGTCGGAAAGTAATAGGCTACTTGACTCATATCAAATTTAGTGCAAAAAATTATTATTTTCTGTAGTATTTATTGAAAAGATCAATATTTTTCGATTACGGTGTATTAAAAGTATTTGATGGGTACATATTTTTTATTGAAAAATTTGTTTTATTTTTTTTAATTTCATTCCCTGAAAACGGTGTCGGCCATGATATGACGTCATAGGATCTTAAACTAACTTCATGTCAAACCTTATACGAGTGAAATTCGCCATGGACATATAGGCATGTAGCTTTGCTGTGACATTGACATAACGTAATCGACATGTCAAATGTTTGTTTTCGGTTTGAGCGAGGGGCCGCACATAGTGTGCCACTAAGAGGGATAGACATAGTCACTTACTACTAAGAAGAAAGTGCCACACAGGCACTTAGTGACGTATTCAACGCATTTGTCTGGCACTTACATTTAGCATCTAATGCACACACACACAAAAAATAGTGGCACAGTGATAAGGACGGACGATTATCGTTCTTTTTCACTTCCACTAGTAAAAAGTTTCATAAGACCATCCCTTTCTTTCTTGCTATTTTATAACGTTGTCAAATCCATGTTAATCCTACATTCATGGGTTTGAGTGACGTCACACCACAGATAATCTAAGCATTAACATGGCTAGTATCGTTTTCGCGCGGTAACGAAAGTTTAATTTTTAAGTTATAATTTTGCGGTTTTCTAGGTCGTGAAAAAATATATATATATTTTTTTCCGTTAATCTGATATTGATTAATAATATATGACAAACTTTAAAAATGGGTCAAGTAGCCTATTATTCGAATACAGAACAATACATGCAATATCTTATACAGTGTAATGCAATCTCATGCAATGTCTTATACTGGCTTTTATTGTAAATGAGGAATGCGATGCAGATTTTTAGCCAAACCGTGAGCATTATTTTGATTCAAAATTCAAATAAAAAAAAACAACTTTCTAAAAAAAGTTACTTGAGAAGCAATGTACTTCAAAATTAATCGTTAATTTGCACTTGACAATGACAGATCGCAGCCACTCGCAACGTTTGACACTAAGCAGTACACATGTACATTGATCGTTCGGAGGAAATAAACTTAATTGTACAGTCAATTTAAATATTTGTCAAATGTTAATACTTGTAAACGATTGCTAGAAATGCGTATTATTACCTAATTTCGTAAAAGCCAGGGTCATGGTAACACACTGATTCAGGGGATCATTGTAAATTGCACAACATGATCTTTCTCCGTTTCATTAGTATTCTATACTATAACATTGTCCTTGTCGTGTTATAATGTCATAAAAAGAAATAACATTCAATGTGAGAGCACCATTAGAATATTTTCACCACCATCATATCACCCAAAAGACGTCCACTGCCAAACATAGGCCTCCCCCAAATATTGCCACAATGACCGGTCCTGCGCCACCCGCATCCAGCGAATTCCAGCGACCTTCACTAGGTCATCAGCCTACCTTGTGGGAGGCCTAGCCACGCTGCGATTTCCGGTACGTGGTCGCCACTCCCATTATACATCATCAGCCTATACAAGTCCACTGCTGGGCAACGGCCTCTCCTTAGCCCATGCGTATGGACGCATTAGGAGGTAAATGCCCATAATCGCCACGCTGGGCAAGCGGGTTGGCGATCGGAGTAATGTGTCCAATATGATGATGCTGCTGCCGATCATCAATCTTAGACTCCCATAGATCACTCCCATTATGGTGAAGGTAGAATATGATACAGGTATGGTGTAAGGGACTAAAGGGACTAATTTCGAAAAACGCCTATAAATATAAAAATCACCATTATTTCCATCATTCCCTATACGAAATTACGCGACTATATTTGACACTCGTAATTACCCCACCACACCACACTTATGGCCGTGTGGTGACGGCAGTAAGAATACATTTGTCACCACCCCAACTCCTCCTGCGGGTGTCGTAAAAGTCGACTAAGGGATTGAAGTGTCACTGACCATTATTTTGATAAATGATTGATGATGGGCAGCAGCGTTATCATAGTGGACACTTTACTGCGATCGCCAATCCGCTTGCCCAGCGTGGCGATTATGGGCATTTACCTCCTAATGCGTCTATACGCATAGTTAATAAGAGGCCTACGTCCAGCAGTGGACTATCATAGGCTGATGATGTATGTACCACACTTCACCTTAGTTAAATAGACTTACTTATAAATATAACGGTGACAATAGCAAGCATGATCCAGAGCCAGCATTTCCAGGCGTTTCTGCTGTGCTCCTGTAAACGCTCCGATTCTACCTTCAGGGAGTCCACGTTGCGGTCTGTCATCTCTGAAGACTTCTTCAAAGCCTGGAATAAATAAAAAATCGTGAAATAAGTCAGGCAAGCCTTTACCAGGTCACTGCTGGACGTAGCCCTCTAGTATTCAATTCAATAATCAATCCAAATAAAACATACTATTCTAAAGACCAATAAAAACATCAAATCCAAATTAGAAACAATAATAAGAATAATGAAAATGAATATAAAATGTCACAACCTCTTATACGGAAGCGTCAAGCAGAACAATCAAAACTAGACTTTGACTTTTTTCATGGAGCCAAATTGTGATGGAGCAGATATGTAGCATACGAAAGGTTAAATATGCGTATGGACGCATTACGAGTTGACCTAGCCTTTTGCACTGTACGAGTATCTACAACATTGTAAATAAGAGATGAGAAGTATGGTTCGCGGGGACATACTGTTGCACCAATCATGTTTTAAACCTGTAATTTTGACCTACGGAACTAGGGCTGCCAACCAAAGATCACAGATATGCGGGACATTCGTGAATAAATTGCAGGACTTCGCTGTAAAATGCGGGACAGGAAGAATGACATTAACATTAAAAAGCAAAGCTTAGTAAAGTTTTAGATCGGTTCAATTTAGATGCACCCGTCGCTTCTTCATCGCATCTTTTGGCAGTTATACACGTTCAGTGCACGGTGCTATAGTCGCGGACGTCGCGGTACATTCAAATTAACATGATGCAATCTTAAATTGCTTTCATTTACGTATTCATATTATTATTTTAGTATTTCCAGTTTAGTATTCCCTGAAAAGCGGGACAATCGGCGTCCCGCGCGAACCCATTGCGGGACCCATACTTTAGGGCCCCAGAAACGGGACGTCCCGCATATAGCGGGACGGTTGGCAGCCCTATACAGAACAGTAATAACATTACCCACCTCAGTATCATTCTTTATAATACTGCTAGCAATCTGTGACTGCTCCTTCAGACTCTTAGTCAGCAACACCATGTTTTCTGCAACCTTCTCTTGCATGTTCTGGTGGTACTTAAGCAGGGAATCCATGTCCTCCTGGCTACTGCTGTTGCTGGTGAAGTTTGGGGCCTTGATGATGTTGCGTTTGCGGAGGGTGTCATCATTGTCTTCTGGAAATGGTTTTTGAAATAGCTATCATACAGTTTTATGATGATAACTATTTCTATATGATGATAAATGTTGGTATAGCTTGATCACAACCGCGGGAGCGATACGGCGGTTGTGGTCAAGCCATCATCATCATCAGCCTATGATAGTCCACTGCTGGACGTAGGCCTCTCCTATTTACTATGTGTATAGACGCATTAGGAGGTAAATACCCATAATCGCCACGCTGGGCAAGCGTATTGGCGATCGCAGTAATGTGTCCACTATGATGACGCTGCTGCCCATCATCAATCTTTTATCAAATAATAGTCAGTAGCACTTCAATCCCTTAGTCGACTCTTACAACACCCACAGGAGGAGTTGGGGTGGTGACAAATGTATTCTTACTGCCGTCACCACACGGCAAAGCGATAGTTCTCTAATTTTTCTCTTCTCATTATATTGAAACATATTCATTAGCTTGTGTTCAAATTAGATATTTTAAGGCCTGTGGGCCTTCATAGATAGGGCTCATGGACCTACCTTTAGTACTTATATACATAAAACAAATTGAAATTCTATTCAATTAGAACAGATTTGCATTTGTTGGCTTGTAAATTTTTAAAACCAGCTAAAATAAACTTCATTTCTTACCGGGAAGGTAAAAATTACAATGTCATTTTTTGGATATTTCTCTGGTATGCCTTCAGAGAATATAATATGAATGAATTCAAATAATTTATTCAAGGATGACAATGATCTACAATAGTTGTTAGGACTAAAATCTATAAATAGTAGTATACAAATCTAAAATATAACTAAACTCTTAAACTGTCATATTTTAGGTATTTGCAATATATCTCAGAGAGCATAGGACTCCATATTATATTGTGCTGTATAATATGGAGACCTATGTTTTCCAAGCCACACATGTCTATTTAATTATATTTTAGTGTAAAAAGTATATCCGTCACAATAGTTCAAATCCAACAATACGAACCTAGACCAAGAAGTTCAGACCTCAACTCATTCCCATATTTTGCAACAGTTTTCTGGTGTATTTCTTGAGCTGATTCATCAGTGCATAGAGTAGCAGTTCCATGGGACAGCAACTGTACAGCTTCCAACTAAAACAAATAACAATGAGGGTTTTCGATAATTTTTCTGCCACCAGGCGGCGCTTTGTACGCACCTGGTCTCGACAGCTGTCAGATTCATACTATTCATAGGCACCTGGGCCTAGAATATTGAAATTCTATTTTATTTGGAAGAGAATTGATTTTGTAATGGATTAGGACTAATACACGGTCGTCTAACTGAAGACGGAGCTATAAAACAGGCGCGCAAAGTCACTGGTATTTAAAATAATTACTTTAACTTTGTTAATTTCATGGGAATTGACTTGGAAATATTTTTTTTATTTATTTTAGAAAACAATATTCCTAAAGTAATGGTTTTCAGAATAAATAAAGCTATAAATATAAAGAAAATTAAATGCGCGTATTTATTTTGACAATTCGTCAAAACCCTCGCTCAGTGCTGCCATCTCACCTCCCCATAGCGGCAGAAAAAGTATCAAAAACCCTCATTATGAGCCTTTTTTGTGTAAGGTATGATGAAACGGTTTTCAGAATGCTCCAATTTCCCTAAGTAAAAACAGAAAGACAGAAAGTCGTCCTTCGGGCACAGCATCTGCTGGTAGCATTTTGTTTTACCCCAAACAACCGTTTCATCTTACCCTAACTTACCTTACTTAGGGGAATTGGAGCATTACTCTCACTTAACGGCCAAGAGGAAAAGCTAGATTTTAATAATTTTATTTGTAGAAAACGGTCCAAAACTTACTACAACCATCTTCAGTAGACTAAATGTTTTTGAAATTGTTAATACACGATAAACCATCTTACCTTTTCAGTTGGACTATTTAATGTTGCTGTCTGGATTAAACCTTTCAAGAAACCAGCCCTCTTAGTGTACTCTATGAGTACATCTTTGGAAGGCTTACTGTAAAAAAGGCCATTTCGAAAATTAGCACAAAAGCAAGAATGCATTACTAACCCGCTTATTCATAAATGTCTATTCATAAACTCTAACAAGCCAATAGGTATTGTTCGTCTCTTTTGGTCTTATAGGCATATTGATAAGAGTGAACGGGACAAACAATAGTTACAAGATGTTTATAATAAGGGGGTAAACGTTTAAACATTTAGAATACACAGTACAACATAATTACTTGGACAAAATAGTGCAGCATGAGTAAAATACAGTGATAATCATAATTTCAAGAGCTTGTCTGCTTCAAATTAAATAATTAATATTCCAGGTTCTACATCTGTTATGTACGTAAGTTAAGCATCTAATAAGCCTACAAATAGTTTAATTCCTGTGCTACAAAGCCAGTTTGATCAACATAGCGAAGGAAATGTTATTACTTACTCTGGACCCGTCCTAAGTTCAATTAACATTTCATCCAAAGAGTCAACATATTTCTTGAGTCTCCAGTTCCCTTCCACAGCCTCCTGCTTAGCCATAAGCTCACATTTGTTTAAGAGAAGCCTCACATTCATTTCCAATCTGGACTTTTTCGGCGCAGTTGGTTGCGAAGGCATAGTCCTTATTTTTTCAATCGCCATTAATTAATGTGTTCTCAAGGTGGGACTGGTTTAGTTATTACTAGATTGTTTTATATTAAAGCTAATAAAGAAAATATTCCACGTCTCCAGAAACTATCGAAGTCAAAAACACTAACTAATTGTCACAGCTGATTGTTGATTTCTATTTTGAAATGTCAATGTCATGGCATTGTCAAAACAATACGTCATCAAATAATTTCTTTCTACGTTACTTTCGATTCTGATTGTCAGGACAATCAGGAAAAAGACAATACCAATTTTATTTCCGCCTCAGTTTATTATTTTTTTCTGTGATTTTTTTAATAATGTGTTGCTAAAGTACACAACCCATAGAAACAAATAATTTGATGAAAGTATGGAATTCACATTGGCAGGCCTTTTATTAGAGATATGAAGACGTGTGTCTGCGTAGATTGAAATGTCAAAAACTATTTAAGGTATAAATGAAAACGTTGGAATGTTCTAAGTACCCCAACGAATTACGAAAATTTATTCATTCATTTCGGTAGCCCTTACCATGAACATAGAATAGTACAGGATACAAGTGCGAAAAGAAGATCGAAGCGAGTGACGATAATTAAAATATAACCAAAGGGAGTTTTCTTTTTCGCACATGTATCGTACGTATTCTAGTACAGTGCCATCACTTTGAAGTTTCGGCCTGGTAAGGCAAGCAGGCAAAAAGGCGACGAATTCAAGTTTTCTACGGACATCCAACTCTTTACGCCTACATTTATAGAATTTGTTGCCTTTTTCTACTAAGTATAGGTAATTTTTGTGGGTCAGGACAAAAAAATAATGATACTGAATAAAACATGTTTATACCGCAAAATCATTTAATGGACCAGTAAAAGAGCTCTTATAACAAAAGATAATATACAATTAAGGCTTAGCAGGCTGCTTCTTCGCTGCTTCAGCCTCAGCTTCGCTCTTCTCGAAGGCAGCAATCAGTGCTTCTACTTCAGCATTTGTTAGAATTCGGATCACCGTCTTGTTGTCTTGACGGGTTAGTGTTGCCATCTCAACTGTAACAGTAAAAAAGTAAATTATAGTCAATACATCACCAGTTTAGCCAGAAGTTGCCAGCTGCTGGACGAAGCCATCCCAAGGATGTACAATAAACTGTCATTTGCAGCTTTTGAAAAACGATTTTCCGTGACTGACCAGCGGCCCTACCGTGAACTTCGAAAATCGCTAATTTCGAGGATTTGTCTCTCTCATTCTAATGACGCCTTCGCAAATACGCCTTTACAGATTTAGATTTTCGCGGTAGTAGGCCAGTAGCCGTACCATGAGGTGGCAAACGGTTATGTTAGTGCCATTTTTTCAAAGTCCACCCTCCCCTTTTTTTGGATTAGGAACTTTTAATATGATTTCCACTCATACAGCTTGGCAAAAAAGAGTAGAAATTAAAAAGCAGCAACATCGTAGTGTCGTCCCTTTCAAATGAACATGCGTGAGAAAACGGGACGACACTACAATGTTGCCACTTTTTAATTTCTACTCTTTTTTGCCAGGCTGTAATCGCGAGCTCTTTCAATCCTGACGGGAGATTTTTTTTTGTCCCAAGGTTTTTTCCATTCTGTTACCATTTTTTCATACATTTGTTATGTTCGTAACAGAATAGAAGGTTCGAAAAATGTATGTGAATTTTAGGATTTTTTTTTTCTCTTATTAGGATCGTAAGAGGTCACGATTCTGAGTAGGAATCATAAAAAATACCTGTGTTTACAAAAAAAGTGACTTTGAAAAAAAAAAGGTCCTGTAGCGTTTACTCGATACGTGAAGTAGGCCGTCACGCTCGCTCCATTTGATTTTCATCATCAGCCTATGATAGTAAACTGCAGGGGCCTATTTCTCGTAACTATTAGTTTACAAGTATATTAGTTATTAGTTACTAGTGAAAATTTTACAAGTCCTAATATTTTCTGTTTCTCGAAAATTATTATTAGACTAGTAACAAATATGGTAAACTAATAAAAAATATTAGTCCAGCTTGGCTGATTGGGGTATTACCCATGCCTTTATTACATTTAAAAAAAAACATTGGCGGTAAAGAGCAAATTTTTGTTTAGTTAAAATCAAATACATATCTAAATTTATTAAGAACTGATATGAAGTTGATGGTTTTGAGGACTATATTGGAAGCCAGAGATATTTTATTTGGAAGCTTTTCGGATACATTAACCTAAATAGATAAACGTAAAAATGGAAGGAATTAACAATTTTAATGATTTCTCATCCGAATCCGTCCACATTTTATATTTTTCTTTAGTTAACTGTAAAAGTAACACGCTAATAGTTTGGACTAATATTTTTTACCAAGCTTCGGCGACTAATAGCTTTATGAGTGTATTTTACAAGTGTAGATATTTTTCTTTGTATTCGAGAAACCAAAACCAAATTAGGACTAATAATATTAGCTAATATTTATTAGTTGGTAACTAATAACTAATATTTTATTAGAGTGACTTCGAGAAACGCAAATTTGTAAACTTGTAAAAAATATTAGCCCATGGACTAATATTACTAGTCTAATAAGGTACGAGAAATAGGCCCCTGGACGTAGGCCTCTCATTATTAGCTATGCGTAGAGACGCATTAGGAGATAAATGCCCATAATCGCCACGCTGGGCACGCGGATTGGCGATCGCAGTAATGTGTGCACTATGATGATGCTGCTGCCCATCATCAATCTTTTATCAAATACTGGTCAGTGACACTTCAATCCCTTAGTCGTCCATTTGATTTTACAACTATAGAAATAATATTGTATAGGTACATCAGTTCATTCATACTAGTTCGTAAAATTTTAAGGTCTAATAATAATATTATTACGAAACTCGAGTATTTTTTTTTTTTTATGTTGGCACAACAAAGTGGCTCCACTCCACCTGATCGTAAGTGAAAGTAGAGCCCAAATCGCGGCGGCAACGAACAGGAGACAATCAGTAACCTGTTAGTTGCCACCGCCTTGCTGGCCCGCTAGATGCTGGTAAATACACCGGCTGACCCCGAAACACGGCAAACACGAAGGTAAGTCATTTCACGGGCGTTTACACCGAATGTACGGTGGTAGCCAACCAGGCGGGTACTAGTAAAAATACCCTACCACCGGCTGAGAAGCTGGATACTCAGTATTTCCCTTAGTCGACTCCTACGACACCCACGGGAAGAGAGGGGCGGTCATTTTTGTATTCTTACTCCGTCACCGCACGGATAGAACCGCAATACTCGATTTTAAAAAAACTTTCTTATATGACTATTTTTTATAATGTATCTACCTAATTATGTATCTACCTCGTTTATGACTTCACATGTTAAAATTGTATTAATGAATTATTAAATTTTAATTGAACTGTTCATAGATATACAATATTAAACGTCATTGGAACTGTTGTATAAATAAACTACTATTTTAAGTATTCGTTTTATAATACAATATGTATATCCTTTATTGAACTTTTTTCTTAGCTTAGGTTTTATATAAAATGAATACAAAATTAATATAGAATATATGTATAGGTATATTGTATATCTCTTTCATCACGGGCCTATAAATTCCGGTCTTGTGATAGGCTTGCGCGGGGATACAGATCCAACACGTAGAGGCCCTTTGGAGAAATATGCTGTTTTATTAATATGTATATTATTATTATTAAATATGGATTTTGATTAGGCAACAAGTGATAGCAAACGCAAAATATTGATTCTAGGAACTTTAAAAGAAATTGACTAATTATATTGTATTGATTATTGAACAATAGATCTCGCCTGTCAGCATGACAATAATACTGAGTAGGTACGTTCACTACGGATTAAAATTAGTCATATGTTTTACCGGTTTAGATAAAAAAAAAACAACCTATAAAATTGCAATTTCATACAGTGAATCATTCATGAAAACCATGAAATTGCATAAAGTTGATGATAATTGATAACTAGTGACTAAAAATATTTTTTTGTTTTAGGCTGTAACGTCACACTAAAAACAGTTGCATAGTTTTTTAGACGAGTGTCCTGCAGCCTCTATACGTACTATCATGATTAGTGGATGATCCATCTTGGAAGAAAAAAAAGTCGAAGTTTTATCAATCTTAATGTTGTTAAACTGTGATTTTATAGGATAACATACCTATACCTAATGGTCTTCGCACACTATAACAATTCCACGCCAACGCGGCAGCAACTCTACTCACACTCACGATGAGTAGTCAACTAGTTGATCGACCCAATGGTCACTAGTGGACAATGTGGTGTCAACGACTGGGCAATGAAAATGGTTGCTCGATAAACGTCAGTCGCAAACGCATAGTCGCTGCGTGGACAACGTGTGGTCGTTGCGTGACAAACGAGTCGGGGTTGACCTTTAGTGTACGACGCGTAGGCCACTCGTCGTACACTATTTTAATATAAGTTTTTGAAATTAAACCTTGAACATTTGACACAGGTTACTCACGTAATTTAAGTCGATAATTGCTCGACATGTTTGTCGACTTAAATTACGTGAGTAACACGTGCGATAAATATTTAAATATGTTTGAGTCTCACGTTAGTTATAATTCTAAAATTTGACACAGGGTTTAAATTTCAATGATTAGACTTGAGTCAAGTGGGTGTGGAGTTGATATAGTGTGCGAAGACCTTAAAAGTGATTTCAAACTACTGTTTACCTTTCTCCGGGGTCAGCTTGGTCATGTCGAGGGTCTTGCTGAGGACTTTGATGGCAAGTGCCTGAGCTTCAGCCAGGGTGGTCTCGTTCTCCTTGTACTCCTGTTTCAGACTTGATACTGCAGCCTGCACAATCATACATTTTATTTATTTATAGCCTTTTATTTCAGAATAAAATACATTTATTAACAATAGGTAGTGTCAATGCCCTGCGGTGACGGCAGTAAGAATACATATGAAAAAATTACATAATATAATTATAATATAATATATACTCAGGTTACCAAAGTGGTATAACAAAATATTTTTAGTGAAACATGCAGTACCTAAATACTAGATAGTATGCAAATAGACAGGTCTACATTTACTAAGCAGATATGTGAATGAATTAATAAATAAATATCCACAATTTCTTAGCAAGCAGGCTCGTTCCTGCCACATAGTAACGGCAGTAACAATTGTCACCACCCCAACTCTTCCCCTTTTACAGACCATTCTTACAGTACCCCATTTTTTATTTTATTACTGACCATTCTTTAATATAAGATTGATGATGGGCAGCATCCTAGTGGACACATTACTGCAATCGCTAATAAACTTGCTCAGCAAGGCGATTTTTTATTGTCTGTCCTTGTCAGTCTCATCAATATATCTATAAGACTGAAAGGACAAACAATACTTATCAACCCAGTTGGAATAGCCTGTATTTCACTCTCAATACTAGTTTTCTTCTCATAACTAAACAAGAGCATGACATAACCAGAGCTGCTGGCAAGGATTGGATGGCCCTGGCACAGGACAGAAAGCGGTGGAATGTGTTGGAGGAGGCCTACACCCAAGGAGGGGTTCATTTCTGAGAAGAAACAAAATTCAATCAACTCACTGTATAATCACCCAGAAATTAATAAATGGCTTATTTATTTATAACTAAACAGTAGCGAAGGAATACTCACAGCACTGTTGCTGCCAATGCAAGTGGCCTTCCATCCTCCATAGTTGCCACTGGGGTCGGACTGGTAGAGCTGGTAGCCGTAGTGTTTATCCCAACCCATGTACAAGATAGAGACGCCAAAAGGCCTTTTACCTAGAAATGAAGCAGGAATATTAAATATCTTTTCATCATATTGTATAAAATAATTTGTTGATTGAATTGATTGATTGATTGCTTCCTGCTGTCTCTCTTGTGTATGCTTTAAAACTATGCAACCAATTTGGATGCAGTTTTTGTATAATAGATAGAATTATTCAAAAGAAAGGTTTTAGGATCAGTATTGATTGTTAGTATCAGTATTCATTTGAAGCCGGGGCCGGTCACTAGTTAAGTACTCTGACAAATACTAAATTGGATGGGTCTGAAAATATTATTGATATGCCATGCTATGTCTATTCTTTTTAGGATTTTATAGTAAATGGATTATGAGGATGGTGCTCTAGAATTGGAATAATATAACTCCTTATTAACAGTTCAATTTGGGATGTTAAAAAATTCCAAGTTTAACATCACAGCCTGTAGTCCATAGGAACAACTTAATTTCTGCGAAAATGCCCATTTTAAGTTCAAATTCAAATGCTATCATGTAAGAAATACACACTTTACTATAACAGCACCCAGTACCAATCTTAGGAAACATTGGTCAGGGTCATTTTGCCTAAGAATGAGAATGAGGTTGTGCACTCAGCTGCAGAGAAAAGTAGGTCTACTTTTCTCTGCAGGTGACTGTACATAAAGCACATCAAATCAAGACTCACCTCCGTATTGTGTGTAAGCCTGCTTAACATCGCACAGCCAAGACACCAGTTGTTCACAAGGGATAGATTCACCATACTGCAGCAGATACCTCTGTGCAATGAGTCTCAGCTCATTAGTAAGCACATTGGCGTCAGATGTAATACCCGCTACGGAGCAGACCATATCGTCATTCAGCTTGTAAATTTTCTCAGAGAAGAATACTTCGTCTAAGAGTTTGTTGGTGTTTCGACGCTCCGCAGCTAGCAGAATACCGTCTGTTGCTAAAATGCCCAAAGATGTGCCAGCGTGACTTATAGCTTCCATGGCATACTCGACCTGGTAGAGCCGACCTACGAACATAAATAATTTGTTAAAAGAACTATATTTGTAGTTATATTGACGATATGTAGATGATTAGAGATATTTACCTTCCGGCGAGAATATTGTTGTACGGGTATCATAACGACGGGCCTGTAAATAAAGCCGAAATAAGTGTTTATAACAGGAATGACCAAGCAAGTTGTTAATATGCTAACCTAACACAAATCATAAAATGTAAGGTTTATGACTTACCATATTTAATAGATATATTCAATTATTATTAAATTTGATTTAGTTAACTATTACGAGTCTACTAAATAAGTATATCGTAAATTCAATAACACTATTCTTTTACACTTTTACCGGACGATGACAGCTAACATTTCATGTTTTTTTTAAAGCCACAATGACAGTGACTAGCGGTCATGTAAATTTGTTATACAGCCACATCAAGAATAATTATTTATGAATATCTTAAACCACAAATATCACAATACACATTTCTAATATTGGTAATTTATTTCTATTCAGTAAATGTATAAAATAAAGTTAATTGGTCAAAGACGTATTTTGTGGATAGGACTAACCTAACCGGTAGCGTCATCTATTGTTGTGTATAGTAACAACTTGATAAGTTCTTAATGTGTCCGACAGATAGCGCAAGCATGAAAAAATATTAATTAAACGGTTTATTCAAATATTTTATTGTGTTTCGATGTACTTAATATTATGTATATGTTGATGCTTATATCGATCGTGTAACATAAATCGAAGTACCTATTTCGAAGTACAAGCTAGTCAATGTCCCATCTTGCGGACGTTGATTTTTCATCACTCGTTATCAAAAATAATTATTAAGTAGTGTATTTTTTTACCTACGTTTACCAGTACCCTTCTATCTTACTAACGTTGGTAGGAATTGTGAGATTTATGTTGAGTTTTTTATATAACTACCTGCAGGCTACTTTTTACTATTCTAACTTCTAACTTTAAAGCCCAGCGCAGTAGGTATATGCAAGACTTCTTGTCAGTGAAAAAAAGGCACGAAAATAATTACGTTTCCAGCAGGCCTAGTCAAGATGCCTTTCTGCAATCGTATACGATAAGCGATAAGTCACGTGACCATAATAATGTGTGGGATTGGTCACGTGACTTTTAATTAACTATCTATAATTATCCAAAACCAAATGTCATGTTTATCTGAAACACAAAAGCCGTAAACATCTAGCATTATCAAAAACGAACCGATAAAACGTTCGCGCCTTATTCAAGGTTTGGCAAACCGGTACCTAGTCGTTCAGTCCGCAAAACTCAGCTCGCGGGTTGAGTCGGCTCACAACTACGGGGATATTTATAGTAGTATCGTCTATGATTTAAAAAAAACACCGCGCAAAAACAAATGAACGTTTAAACTATGTTGTCGGTAAATTCCATTAATTTCAATAGTGATGAAACTGATGAGGAGTTGGAACCTCTAGTGCGATACGAGCCGGAATCTCGTCGTTCTGTGTCGCTGACTGTGGAATTGCCACTCTTTCTTTTGCTGTTCAGTTCATCGCTTACAGGTACGATTGTGTAGAATCTAACAAGTAATTATTACGAGTAAATCAACTATGTTCAAATAGTTCGATTCGAACAGATCAATGTAACTGATCCTTTTTTACTACTAACAAAAAGCGGTTGGCATTGATGATTGCTTACAGTAAGTACTTAGTATCAAAATAGATTTATATTTTACATATATTTTGTGAAAGTATGTATGTAATGCGGTTGAGTAGGGTAACAAGAGATAGATTCAATTGCTGACTTGATCAATCATCATCATCAGCCCACGGTCGTCCAATGCTGGACACAGGCCTTCCTTGGCGCCACCATACTCGATCCTCAGCGCTCTGCAACCAACCACTTCCCGCCAATTTCTTTATATCATCATGGTCGTCCTAGCGAGGAATGCCTAATATGGAGCATTCCATGAAAACGTGTCGTAAGCGACACTGTCTGTTCAATACATTTGAAAAATTAAATTAGTAAGCCGAGTTACAGTATAATAATAACATGTCAAAGCCTTAAGATTGACGGTGTTTCCTACCAGCTAGCATATTTTATTAGGGTAGCTACCATAGCAACACGTAAGCGACAAAAAGTAGATGTTTTCATGGAATGCTCCCTATACTCCCACAGGGTGAGTCGTTAGCGGTACCCACTCAAAAACTCGTGTAGGGGGCTAACATGATCTCCTAAACTCGATTTAGTTTAGGTTCGAGTAGTCAGTTGACAGTTATTCTATGGAACTGAAACAATGCGAATCTGTTTAAGTCCTTTATTGTATCGCATTTAGTAGGTACTCGATCGTGGTAACCCCCCTGGTCCATCGGCCATCGACATACATTTATTACACATGAAAGATTTGGTAAATCACGGGGACTTATCCTACTTGTTAATAAGTACGAAGCAGACACGCTCTAGCGTCTACTGCTTGGTAAAGGTGCATGCAGACCAAAAGAGCATTCGCTGTTCTATCCCCCTACTCTACGTGATTCGTTGATTTCGTAGAGTGGGGGATAGAACCGCGAATGCTCTTTTGGTTTGCATGCACCTTAAGAAATAGAAGTAGCTATTCCCATAGCCTCACAAGTTTAAATCGCGCGCAAGTCCCAAAGTTAGTATAGTGTACAAAAAAGTCTGGCAGCTAAGATAAAATATTTGGTTAACATCCAAAATTTAATGAGTCAAACGCCAAATATATACTAGGTATTAGATAAGTAGTGTAGGATATCATGACCTAACCTAACCAGTCTACCTAACCACTAAGGCCGTCGCTCTATCAAACAAAGGCATGTCCTTGCGGGATTCATTACACTAACATAATTACTAATCAATGCAGCTGCAAGTTGATCTCAAACAATTTCGAGCCATATTTGTCAGACTGTAAAGAGCTCCATGATTTAAGTACTGCAGACATGCGTAGTAAGATAAGAGTTTTTTTTGTATGCTCATAGTGAGTAAGCGGGTTGCTGTATAAGCAGAAAGCAAACTGCATACTCACTATGACATGCTATGATTCTTAACAGGTGTTTTTAATATTTAACTCTATCTAATTCTAATAACATGACTCATACTTAGGTATATAAGTGTTTTAAACAAAGGTGAAAATAATTTACCAGCACGGCGCTATTTAATTATAAATCCTAAACTAATACCATTATAATTTTTAAAATGGTTAGTCAACAGTGCCAACGATGGTACAGACTAAAAGTCACTTAACATAATGACAAAGGCAGTGCGTGACTGTGAAGTAAAAAATGCGCATTTATTTAATTCCCTCTTATAATCGACGATTTAGGTAAGTAGGTACAGCAGTGTTCAGAATTGCATGGTCGATTTATGAATGAATTCATTCATAAATTGACCATGCAATTTTGAACCCGACTGTAGGTAATACTTAAGACGTAACGTATACCTAAGCTCGTATAGCAAATGACTACATGCAATAATCAATGCAGACGGTCTACCGCTTTTCAACTAAGAAATACACCACTGGCAGATTGGCAGTCAGCCAGTACAATTTTTAAAACGAAATGGGATTTCCCCATTTCCATACAAACGTATTCCCCTGTCTATTGACATCTTAGTAATTAATTTATAGAAAATAACGCAACACTGGTCCGAGGCTGGGATATCAGTTTGTAAAATTAACGATATATATCTAGGAGAAAAAGTTTTCGTAATTATTGAAAAATGTAAATCGACAGTAGGTCCTGTAAGTAGGTGTCATTGATTCTATCAACGTAATATTATTGTCATCATCCATAATTATTAAAAGATTCGATAAACGATGAATTTTGTTTTAGTACTTATCCTTACTCAAACTATCTAATATAAGATAATTTGACTTCTAATAACTTCAGATTATGCTTAGTGATCTTTGTATCTGGGGCTGATGACTTGCAATCCATTTTTGATCGATTGCTGTAAGGACGAACCGCACGTCGCAAATGATGTCTACTATTTCCGTCACCACCATACTAGTATATTTAACACAGAACAAAAATAATTTTCTGTTTTGTGATATTTAACATTTATGTCAGGCTCTCATTTAGCATTTTTATGGATTTACTTTAGACTCGATATTTTGGCTAGATCCATTCAAATTTATTGACTAAAACTTTTAGGCTGACTAACTAAAAAAAAACTATGAGTAGCCCTGTGATCGATTTTTTTTAATGAAAATGTATGTGGGTCGGCATTTTTTAAGAAGATCCAAACGCCGTAAAAATCACCCCTCACCTATTTCCAAGACTTTGTCACTTTGTCAACCCACTACCTATACTATAGGTCCTATAGCTACTTATGATGACTCGACCGGATCTTGATTGCGTAGGTGTTTTTCGGCCGCTACTATTAAACCTCAAAAGGGTGCAAAATATTTATATTTAGCCTGCGAGTTGCGATTTACGGACTCTTGAATCACGTAAACTATTGCGTTTTATTGTTATCCACATCATTTAGCTTACCTTTTGTTATTCCTGTTTTCAGATACCGTAACATACAACCTCCTTTTATACCGGACCTGCACTGTGGATCTACAGTACAACGCATCAAAATGTGCCCTTCTCAACATCCTCAACAAAACAGGCGAAGCCAAAGACCTGGAGACAGAAGTCCAGGCTGAAGCTGCCTTTCTGGTGACCACCATATCGTTCTTTAGCAGTATTATGCCAGCAGTACTGGCTGTGTTCTTAGGGTCTTGGTCTGATAAATATGGACGGAAACCGTTGGTGGTTTGGCCACTTTTCGGTGAGTTTTGGAATGAGAATAGTAAACACGAGGAATAAAGTGAAACAAATGGATAGCGTGATTCTGTTAGCTACAGAGCTTGCAAATTGATTAGTCTTTAGTCCAAGAATTTAAACTGTAAAATGAGCATCTATTACATTACCTATTTAAGCATCAAACTTTCGGGCTTATAACAGGCCCGTGCTTATTGTCTTACGTCGTTGTCGTCACGTTCTAACAAGATGCGCATAAAACATTAAAAACTGGAAGAGCATACTCAGACTCATCTGGATTCCATGAGAATCGGCTAATATCGACCTGTAAATCCCTCTTTATCCCTCGCCTATTGAGACGAGAGCTGGATCTACCTACTAAAACCCATACAATTATGGTTAATTATGACGTTAACTTATGATGTTAATTACTGCTGCTGCGAATGTAATTAATTTAATAAATAAAATAATTAAAAAATTAAAAAACACGACTGCCGTTTTAAGCGAACTGAAAAGTATCAAATAATTCAGGTTAATTCTTGTCAGCGTATCTACATAATTATAGGCGCTTGTCTTATTACTTACTATATTTTGTTTAGATTGCAGTCGGGGAACCTCCATAATATTAATATTTTCCGTAATGAAAGGTTCCCCGACTGCAATCGAAACAAAATATAGTAAGTAATAAGACAAGCGCCTATAATTATGTAGATACGCTGACAAGAATTAACCTGAATTATTTGATACTTTTCAGTTCGCTTAAAACGGCAGTCGTGTTTTTTAATTTTTTAATTATTTTATTTATTTGAAACCTTTTAGTGAATCTGGAGAATCCTTAAAGTTGGATAGAATTTCAAAAACTTATTTCACAGAGTGCTGAAGCTTCGCTCCGGGGACCCGAGGAGTTCCCATCCCGGTAATTTTGGGCGAAGCCGAAGGGAACGCCACGTGAGGGCTGGAACATTACTGGAATCAGTGTAAATCTATTTTGAGCGAGTCCAAAGAGCGAACTTCAGGGTGGGAGGCCGAAAACTGAGCTCGCGGAGGCCCGGACCTTCACTTCGGGCCTTCACTGGGCCCTCCCAAGCATGACACTTGCAAATTTAAAGCGCGGCCGAAGAGGCGCGCCAGTTCGCAAGGCTGAAGCCCGAGCCACCAAAGTCCAGCACTACCAAGTCAACCGATGGAATAGTGTAACGTTAAATGGATCCGACGATCCTTTCGACAACCTTCAAAGGCCGTAGGACGTACTCTGCGTAGGGCCGAAGGCCCGAATCGTTCTTCGGAGAGGCGCTGGTTTGCGAGGCCAAAATCCACCGGACCACGGACCACTGGAGCCAGAGGCACAGACTTTTACTTAGAGGGCCCAAGTGTCATTTGGAAGATATTTAAAACAAGGCCGAAGAACGACCGAAGGCCTGGTCAAGCGCGAGCCCGATGATCGGAGGCCCGACGAGCGAGCCCAAGCGGTACAAACGTCCTTCGTAACTGCCTTAACAATCGAAGCCAGAGCCCAGCGCTACCACACTACGTGATGGAATAGAGTAACATGAAAACAAATCTGAGATCCGTAGACCCAACGATCGTTTCCACAACCTGCGACGGCTGTAAACCGAGCTCCGCGTAGGTCCGAAGGTCCGAACTGTCCCCTAAAGGGGCGCCGGCTTGCAAGGCCGAAGGCCTAGCTACCAGATCCCAACGCTCCTTCCTATACAATTGAAAAGTGTAGCATTAAAACGAATCTCAGGGCAACAAAAATCATTTCGAGAAAATGCGGAGGCTGAAAGCCGTGATGCGCGTAGGGGTGAAGTCCTGGACTGGAGCGAGGCCACCCAGCGCGCTTGCCTGCAAGCTGCGTGAGACTCAATTTTTCAGGCAAACCTACCATCATTCATACCAACTTCCCTGCGCAAATGCTAAGGCCAAACCCGTCCAACCCTTCACCTTCCTCTTCCCGTCTTCTTCCTGTCCCCTAAAGGGGCGCCGGCTTGCAAGGCCGAAGGCCTAGCTACCAGATCCCAACGCTCCTTCCTATACAATTGAAAAGTGTAGCATTAAAACGAATCTCAGGGCAACAAAAATCATTTCGAGAAAATGCGGAGGCTGAAAGCCGTGATGCGCGTAGGGGTGAAGTCCTGGACTGGAGCGAGGCCACCCAGCGCGCTTGCCTGCAAGCTGCGTGAGACTCAAGTTTTCAGGCAAACCTACCATCATTCATACCAACTTCCCTGCGCAAATGTTAAGGCCAAACCCGTCCAACCCTGATCTCACCAAAAGCCAACGGCAGTACGGTCAAAACCTTGCCCCCCGTTTAGTGTTCCTCTCCAGCACCATTTGTCTGACTAAGCTCGTTTTCTAGTGACGTTGTTGTACTTATCAATCCTATCATGTGCATAATTACTAATTTGACACATAACAAAAACTGTAGGCTCATATTTTGGATGAAAAAAACCGGCCCACATTAAATGTCTCGTACACGATAAGAAACATTTAATGTTAAGATATTTCAAATTTTAAATTTTATTCTCATGTTACAACACGTATAGCAATTTTGTTTGACCACAATTGCTATTGTGATTGTATTTTAGGGGCATTCCTCTGATCTGAGAATCATATCGGACGTTATTTTTTGATATTGTAGGTATTCTGGTAATTCTCCGCAACGCTGGCCCAATACTTGTTAGAAACTTCTCATACATGCTTGCAGATGTATGCAAGTTCCCTCACGATGTTTTCCTTCACCGTAAAGTACTTTGTGTGCAGTACTCGACAAAATTTTAAGTTCACACCACGATTTTGATACGAAATCGACTGTTTGTGCTATAATTTTTCCAGCATTTAAGTCGACACTTGTTTCCAACTAATAAAATTATTGAGCTACTAGAGAACTATTTCTTATTAGTTACTTTCGAATCTACTTTCTTATAACCGTTACTTTCGAACGTTTGGGACAACTGAGGCAGCTGTGGCAGCTTTTGGTAGTCATGTCATCATCAAACGTAATAATTATAACAATTGCACTTGCCTATGAATCCAATGTATAAAATTGTTTAGATTCTATGGAAAATTAATATCAACACTGACAAAAAAATATCGCCCGAAAGTCTATTTTGTATCGAAATCATGGAGTGAACTTAAACTTTTGAACGGTACTGTACGAGTATATCAAACGATATCGTACCTATGTAAGTTTTATTTGAAAAACTCATCGGTTACAAGCCGGGGATTGAACCCACGACCGCTGCGTAGCAGCCGTGCGTTTTACCCCTTGACCACAAGCGCGTACATACAATGTATTTGTTTCATACACACTTAGCGTTCAAGAAGATGTGTCAACGGTGACAGAGTCCTGTCACGGCTTAGGCATTGAAGAAAAACTTCAATAGTGCGATGTAGAACATTTCGAGTTTTCTCTTCAAACATATACTTAAACATATAACTTGTATATATATTTACAATCTGCATACAAAATGCTTTAATTTGATACCCAAATCATAGCATTTGGATATCATATTATTCTTGGCGCTTTAATTGTATTTTAATGAATCTGGCTTTTCAATAATAAGTAACAAACATATAAGTTATATACATATTCATAATCGTGATTCGAAGCTCTTCATTTTGATACCAAATTCGATAGATTTCTTTAATTTTAATTTTTTTTGGTTAGATAATATTGAATTTGTAGGCCGCCATATTGACTTTAACGTGACGTCACATATCCTATGTTACCCGAGACGTCACGAGGATTCTAATGACACCTTACACTATTAAAAACGGTTAAGTGGTCACGAAGATCTGCGCGTTTAAAGAAAATATGAAACATACATAGGGGCTGAACACATATACTCTCCTTTTGGCAGTCGTGTAATAAAAAACAACGCCCTGCCAGTCTTAGTTTTAGTGTTAGGATTAGCACAATTTATAATGATATTTTCCGTATTAAAACGCGCAATTGCTTGATTTCGAGCCGATGCGTCGTGCATACTGTACAAACAACAAAACGGATAACGAATCACATTAGACCGTACCGGGTCAATCAACTTAGGAAAGGAAATATCAGTCCTCGAATTTAATAACGGCAGTAAGGATACATTTTTCACCACCCCAACTCTGCCCGCGGGTGTCAGAGTCGACTAAGGGATTGAACTGATATTCATTGATATAAGATTGATGATGGGCAGCAGCGTCGTCAAAGTGGACACACTATTGTGGCCAACCCGCTTGCGTGGCGATTTAGGCATTTACCTCCTAATGCGTCTATACCTATACGTCCAGTAGTCAAGTGGAATAAGATAGGCTGATGGTCTTCATGGTCTTCACCAAGTTAATGTTATGTCGTGTTTCAGGACTATGTGTCACAGCTGTATTGACAGTGGTGTTCAGCACAATGAAGTCTATAAGTGCATATTGGTTCATATTATGCATTATGCCGTCAACGATATTTGGTGGGTTCACCACCATCATTCTTGGTGCGAATTTGATTACCACGGATATTACGAATGAGGATAATAGGTCTTTCAGGTAAATGTTACTATTTAATTTATTATACCTACTGATTTTGTGTATAAGCAGTTTGACAGCTCTAAATACCTAGCTCGCGAAAATATTCAAATATTACATTCAGCCGCATGCGTGCTCTAACTAATTTGCCAAACCGACTTCAACAGATTTCTTCAAGATCCCATCATCAGACATCGACTCGGTTCTGAATCTGTTAAATTGAGAACCACCTTTTTTAAGTCATTTAAAACCTTACCACCTAGAAATAAATAGGCATATTAGAAAATAATTATACACACTCCAATATTGTGACCACTTTGAATATTTTCGGAGGATTTCAATCAATATACCGCGAACCACGAATGAAGTTGCTTCTCTGTGACACTTACGTACGAATTCAAAAGTGTGAGAGAGAGGCAACACTTCGTTCGGTAGGGCCTCTATTGCTTTCCATAGTAACTTCCGTATTTGCGTATGGTTTCGTAGGCAGCGTAATTTGATTATCTACATCTAATTGTGATTCTACATGCTTGCAGACTGGCACTCATACAAGGTTGTGGCTTTACCGGCGTCCTCATAGGAACCATAGCTTCCAGCTACTTTTACGACATCATGGGATATGTTCCTTTGTTTACCTTTTCTGCAACGATTTATTTCGCCACGTTCCTGTATACTATCATTTTGGTGAAGGAAACTGTTTCGACGGCTGAAAGAGTGAGTAATACATACCAATTTAGTGTTTTATATTCGTATATCTTATGTTTGACAAATAAAGAATCTCTATCTAGGATAAAAACTATGATTTAACATGAGTAATACTCGCGGTAACCGAAGAAAATATTCTCTATCTAGGAATTTCCAGATGAGTATATAAAAGTCTATAACTGTTTGGTTTGGTTTTACCAATATACGACCTTTGCATTTTTTTATTGTCTGAAGATGAAAATTGTTGCTCATATTAAGTGGATCTTACGTATAGTCTGTTCGGTTAGATATTTAACTAAATAAATAGAAAACAATCTCTTGCAGTAGGTACCTATCTTTATATTGAAAAAAGCATTCATAAATCCAAACTAGGTACTTAAAAAATGAATCAAAACAATGTAAATCGCTCTATTTCCTTGTTATATCATCATATATATTTGATACAATTTATTTTGTACCCGTGGTTTTTAATAAAAAGATACTGCAAGATTGTTTACATTTAGTTAAATACCTAACCGAACTATAGTGATATTGATATACTCAGAGGGAAAAGGGAAATCATAATTATTGTTTGTTTTCAGGGCGGTATTTGCAGTATCTTCAATTGCAGCCTTATCTCCGATATGGGCCGTACTTGTTTCAAGAAGCGTGAGCCAAGCATTGCAGTTATGTTGACTTTCCTCATAACGGCCTTTGCTATCACGATCTTCTGTATATGCGGGATTGGCGCTGTGGACTATTTTTTCACGAGACAGAAATTCCAATGGCTCCTTAAGGACTATTCTATATTCTCTGCTGTTAACATCGTCATAGGTAGGTATTTATATTTGTTTTAGAGCTTAACTCTTTGGGTACCTATAATATATTTAGCTATTTATAAAAATTTCTTCAAGAAGTTGTCACTGTAAAGTAAAATTATTATATGAACAGGGGGGTTACCTTGGTGCTTAGCCAAGTTGCCAATCACTAACGCTTAAAGTAGCGTATCGTAGTTTTTCCTCTCTGTCACTCTTTCATACTAGTGTGACAAAGACAGTCACCTGCCGATTGACGATTAAGCTTTAGCGACTGGCAACTTCGCTAAGCATGCAGATCTGTTAAATGCGTTTCAGTTTAGGTTCGGCCTGTCACTTTTTGACAGTTATTCTATGGAACTGACACATCGGGATTCAGATTAGGTCCTACACTGAAACACATTAGTAGACCGTGGTAGCCCCCCACATTATTAAAATTCAAATAGGCATTCCCGCAGCGGGAGCTTGCTAGACGAAGGATTAGGTATAAAACCGTTAAAATGAATACTTATAAGGTTCCTATAGTTCCCGGAAGATGAAAACCAATCTTGTAGGGTTAGCACGAGATCAAAGAGACAGTATTTAGCGACGGAACAGACTATAACCTCTTCCATAAGCATCATAGTAAAAGACGGGAAGTCTATCTCGCGTCGAAATATTGCAGCACCAATCATATGCTAACCCTACAGACTCTTATCAGTTATCAATCTGAGTTCAATATAATTTATAACTTAAAATGGATGTTTTGGTTGTGATAGTAATGAATAATGTGTCGGTATCTTGGCATTATTGATATATTCATTGTGTCAATTTGATTATTACAGGCCTCCTTGGAATGTTCCTTGGGATGTCGTTCCTCCAATCGTACTGCAAAATGTCGGACGGGGTGCTTCTCATTTTGTCCTACCTGTCGTCCATTGCCGATGCGGCTGTTCGGAGTTTATCTAGAAAATCGTGGCACTTGTATCTTGGTAAGTTAGAACTATATGTACCACACCTAATTTGGCATTATTATTAGACGGTACCTTTGAGATTTTTTAAAAACCTTGTGCTATAAGCATTCTGTAAGGCGTGTTTATTCTCAAATCAGTAGGTTAAAGTAGGTGGTCAAAGTTACTTTAGAACAAATCAAATATATATATATTTTATTTCTGTTTTTTAAGTATTTACACTACTATATATTATCATACATTGTGAATATTATATATCATATACATACAAAAAAAACTAATCTCACCAACGTCCGAGGTGGGAAAACCCACAATGAAAGCTGAGATATTTCTTTATTTTGCTAATATTAATAATCAGTACCTACTCATAGTAAAATTATATGCCTGGTTTTTTTCAGCTGGAATGATGTCAGTACTAGGTAGCCTATCACCACCACTAATCCGGTCCCAGATCTCCAAAGTGCTGCCCGAAGATGAAGTAGCTAAAATGTATTCTCTAGTCAGTTGCGTAGAAGCAACCATGCCTGTGTTCGCTCCGATTCTCTTCAATTGGGTGTATTACTACAACTTGGCTGTGTACCCGGGATTTATATACGTCGTGTCTGGAGGGCTGTTTACGGTGTGTCTTGTGCTTGTGATGTAAGTATTATTCTTTATAAGCTTATAAGTTTTAAGATACAAACCTATCTACCGAGGATTAGAGACAGCAAAAAAGTGGCTACCACTTTTCAACTTTTTATTAATTAAAATATAAATAAATATAATTCTATTTATATATATTTTATTATATTTAAAATATAATAAAATATAAATAAAGATTAAGTTCTTAAAAAAACTGTAGATAAAATTTGGCTTACTGTATTTACCTCGCTCTGCCTCAGGTTATTCTATTTAGCTTTTCAACTTTAAGTAGGTACCATTAATCGTGTGCCTTGAAAAACTTTGGTAGCAATTTCATGAAATGGTAGTCTTTTTTACAATATTTATTTATTAGGAGTAAGACAGGCATGCGGCTGGTTGATAGATAATCATTGATGTATCAAATCAAGTCAGGTAAGGTTGATTTGATAACATAAATATCATATACACCGTGTTTTTATTGATTTCCGTTAAATTAAAGGGAAGCTTATTTAGGTCAAAAATAATCAATTTGTCTAAGAAACTAGTACCTTAACTCTTACTGTTATTGAGTTATTAAAAAAATAAGTTTAATGACTGAACAAGTGTATTGCAACCTTTATTACATCCTAATGAAACTTATTTTGACATGTGCCGTCAGTCACCTGAGATCTTATTCTTAAGGTTATTTCATTCTCTATTTCAATTATTATGTATGAAAACGAAAAAAAAAATTTTTTTACGAATTAAACAAAAGCCGATATACTAGGCAACTTCTATTAATGTCCCAAATAACCTGTCCTATTTAACGGAAATCAATAAAAACACGGTGTATTGCTAAAATATAATTTTAAATGTCTCATGTTAGTTCCCATTTACTTAACTACTTGAGTAGTTTTTAGTATTCTCATCAATTATATTTATTTTTCAGAATCGCCAATATTTTCTACTACAGGGTGGTAATAAATAGAACTCAGAATCAACTTCTTGAAGAAGATGTGTGTAATGAAGAATGTGATTGATTTATTGAAATAGTTACCTGCCATACAAGTAATTGTATTTTGTACTACTAAAAATGTATTATATAGATTCTAGTATACAGATCGTACTTTTTTAAAAGCAAACTGTGATATAAATAATCGGGACATATCAGAAAATGTATAGACTTGTAGATATTTACAGATAAACGTATGAATACCTAGGTAATAGTTAAAAATCTAATTGACTGTACTTAATATACGACTTATTTAGTATAATTATTTAAGCACCTACTTTCTAATATTATAAAGTTTTAGATTGATTTATGTTATGTAATAATTAATGAAAAAAAATAACAAAAATAATTATGATGTACCTAACTGGAATTCAAAATTATTACTAGTAGTTAGGTATTTCAGATACATAATATTATATGCCTTAGCTTTTGATTTGTTTTTAATTTATTATATGCCCTAGTTGTAATACTTATATAACGTACTATTAATAAAACAATTAGTATTATAAAACCATAAATGTTTTTTTAATACAATCACACAGACTAACATACACTTTAACTTAATATTATTATACTAATAATAACAATACAAGTAACACCACATCTTAATAATAAAATAATTACTTTGTACAAAACTGTTTCCAAGTTAATAGATTTCTTGAACACTCAAAAATTATAATTTGGAATGAAAAATAGATTTTTTAAATAGCATTTTCCATTTTTTTATCCGTTGGACTAAAACGTCATTTTATGTATTCGCCTTTGTTACTGTGGGATAATAGCATGATGTGGATAATATAGACACATGTATTAAAATAAGAACAGAGAAGAAAAGTAGGTAATTATTAGTATTAAAATAAGAACAGAGAAGAAAAGTAGGTAATTATTAGTAAAAAAGTAGGTAAATATTACAGATAATACAGCTATATACACAAAAAATCCTGAAATTCAAAGACAGAGAGTTGACTAATATTATTGTAACGCAGAAAAATATCCATCGTTTAAGATGATCAATCAATATAAATTTAAAAATAGGTATTATTTTCATACGTAAAAATAAATTTACACATGAAAATGTAATCGAACCTTCATTTACTCCACATTTACTCAATGATCGAATCGGCCTATATTTTATGGTTATTTTGTATAATATACTCGAATAAAAACTTAAAAATAAATGCGTTTGGTTTATGTTAGGTACCTTACATGAACCAGTTAAAAATTATCAATAAATAGTTAAATATTAGGGAACTTAATTAATGTTAAAGGGCGTGGAAAGTATAATATTACTTGTTATTAACTGGAAAAGAAGTACACACATACGAGACAACCCTACGGTATTAAAATAACGTAAAATTATTTGATGATTTAAGTATTCGTTTTGATTTCATCAAAATGCCACCCTGTATGATAAGTACCTTTCTTGCTTATTGCAAATGATACGCACCAAGTTTCAGTCGAAAAGTGAGCTGGTTATGTGACATTTAATTGCTTTTTATTATTTCTTTACGGTACATACCTATTGATGAATAGGGTTGCTAGGAGTCTTAAGATGTTTAAAGATATACTTTTCTGTTCATGGAATATCTATTGCCGGCCTAAAAAATAACATTGAAACAAGAAAATAAATAGCACGCACATAATCGATTACGATCCACTATTAAATATATTTTAATGTATTCTTCTCATAAGTGGTGTGTAAAGCAGTAAGTATGTGTCACACGATATCAAGATTATTTTTGTGTTGGACGTTAACGTTTGAATCCCTCATTACGCTGAAGATTTCACTTTCTATTGTGGAATTCATCGTTTCATTCGGGCTTCAACAAACGCCGAAAATATAACAATTTGACCCCTTGTGACACAATGTACTATTTGCTGGAGACAACGAGGCTGTATTAGATTTTTTCAATGGATCAGCGAAGTTAAATTTCATAAAAAAAAATGTCCGGCTTCTTGCAATGCCAAGTCGTTGTGTCAAGTTCCACCGCTTGGCAGCCATGATTCAATAAAGGTGTGTTCTCACGCCCCTTCCGTTTTAAAACTTAAATCTACAGCCTGCTTACCATACTTTCACCGTCAGAAGACCTAGCGCTTTTACTTAGTCACAGCGTTTTCCTAGTCGTCGATACCAAGTTGATAATCGGTTGAACAACAATATACAGCAGTGTAAACACCACAAACACCATAAGGGCAGTGGATAACCCAGGGTTCACGCCGCTAAAGTAGTCCATATTAAACCCTATAGCTATCGTAATAAGGCCCATGGATAGCGCAATTAAGCCTAGTGCGACGTGGAGAATCTTGATTGGTCCATTCTTGATCATGAGACGTACTTTCGCGGAGAAAAGTGCTACGATGCCAGTAATGAAGCTGGCGAGAGAGAACGCCAAAGCGATAACACCTGAAAAAGATAAGTGTTGATGTAGATAACAGTACAATCATGTCACTAAAATGTATCTGTATCTTGGTTTATCATTTGTGAGTAATAGTACTAATAGTAGTTTAGGTAAACTAAAGCTGTTTATAGGTTACCAAAATCATTTGGGAAAACCTGTGAACCTGTGGTTTTGGTGGCGTGTTTTAGAAATTATATCAAAATTTTATTTCTAGCCACCTGCATGTTAGTCAAATAATGCAAGACATATCTTTTCTTTCAAAACTCAACCATACGAAATACTCTGTCGATTCCACAATTTAGAATTTCCACGTAGCCAAAGAATAGCCTTTTAAAAATACAATCACAATAATAAAATCTTTATATATGTACTTATCCATAATTTAAAACTTATAAGCGCTTATACTATGTATTTGTATTTCAACTTTAGCCAGATTTCACATCATATCATTAGCCTAAATCAGTCCACTATTGGACGTACGCCTCTCCTATTATCTATGTGTATTGTCGCATTATGAGGTAAATGCCCTGGATGATTGCCACGCTGGGCAAACGAATTGGCGATCGCAGTAATATGTCCGCTATGATGACGTGAAATTGCCGTTCCAATCAGCCAGATCTATAAAATCGTTCTTTTAACTATATTATATGTTTCCGAATCCTGATAAAGATCATCATCATCATCATCAGCCTATGTTAGTCCACTGCTGGACGTAGGCCTCTCCTATTAACTATGCGTATAGACGCATTAGGAGGTAAATGCCCATAATCGCCACGCTGGGCAAGTGGATTGGCGATCGCAGTACTGTGTCCACTATGATGACGCTGCTGCCCATCATCAATCTTGTAGAAATTAATCAGTGACACTTCAATCCCTTAGTCGACTCTTACGACACCCGCAGGAGGAGTTGGGGTGATGACAAATGGATTCTTACTGACGTCACCACACGGCTAAGATAAAGATAAAGATAAAGTCATCCAATTGGAACCCTGGCCTCCGAGCTCCGGAACCTTGTCACAGTTATGTTTTAAAACAGATTATAAAAAATCTTACTACTTGCCATTTTGTCATGGCTCTAGAGGTCACAGGGTTAGATAGGCAATTAGTTGAGAGTAGGTACGTACCGCAATATCCATGAGGCGTGTTGACAACCATGTCAGTCTCGGCTAAAGCCAGGAAAGAGCCAACTATGACGAACAAGGAGCCGATGAGCTGCAGGCACCCGTGGACTATGCGTTTACCATCTTGAGACAGCTGGAAGGACCACGAGTTGTGACGATGCAGTGTCAGTACTGCTTCCACGAGGAACAGCTGATACTGAAACGAGATAAATCGGTGAATAAAGGCAAGATGATAGAAGACTTATTATGTATGATGCTGCGAAAAGCTTGGCATAACAATGTGCTGTTGTCTGTGCTGGGTCTCTGTGCAGGTAAAGAAGGTAATTTCAAAGATCAAGGCAATTTCAAGGATTTCAAGGATCAAAGGTTTTTGACACTTTCTACAAACAAAAAGTTGAATTTGCAGCAGCAAATTATTGCAAATTTTTAGACGGAAAATAGGTAAGAGAGATTAGCAAAAATTTGCATCTCTTTGTTGCACATTGCTTTGTTTCAAAACTTGCAGTAAAGCCTGATTTACACGTGAAACTTTCGAAATAAAGACATGCATATATTTGCTACTAACTTGTACCTATAGCTGCGTCTCAAAACTTGGAACAATATGTAAATAGAGCTCAAGAAAAAAAAATTTAAAGTGGGGTAGCTTCAAAAGCACACCCGAAGCTTGACTGAGAAATGGCCAAAATTATATTGTCCCTCATTAACGCATGATTTGGACGTATTTTCTGTATCGCTAGGCTAATGCATTGAATAGGTACCACTCGCTGCAGTCTGCAGTTACAAACAGAGTACCGCCAAAAAATGAGTGACAAAGATGTGAGTAGTACAGTGGGCTACAAAAATGTACAGTAAATGTACAATAACTTGGTTAATTTGGGTAACAAAAAGTATAACTGGTAACATCAATAAACGTAGTAGGTACCTAACCTAAATGTGTAAATCTGTCATTTACTGTTTGCAGGTTCAGCAGTACCTATTCATATTTTGTAATTATCTCTGTTCTTTGTAAAATTATTTTTAAATCTGCATTGAATGGAAATTGCATTAGGTATATAGATACCTAAAAATAAAATGTACATGTTTTACATTTTCAATTTTAACAATAGGGACTAACAAAGTTTTTTACATAATTTATTCAGTCATGTTGCATGTTCTAAGATAATCTAGGCACCATATGACTGGCTAGCGTAATACATTTGTTCTCCTTATCACATCACAACACATTCAAAGAACATTGAACAAATATTAGTGTCTCATAAAACATTGAATACATACGCCGGTCCCCGCAAAAATCATATGGAGCTGCAGATTGCTGATAGTACCACTTGCTTCCACGGTCAACGCGAAATGCCATATGCAGAAAACTACGATTGCGACCTGCATATGGTGAAGGAGGTTCAGTAACTGGCAAATAGCCAGCCACGCGGAATCCCAAGAGTTCGTATACACATCACCGCTTTCAGCATCATACGCTCCTGGTGCCCTGGTCACTTCAGCTTGATAAGGCACATGTTCCCTCACTTCAAACATCTCCACCTTGTCCACAGATTGTGTAGAACTCGTCTGGACTGGGAGCTTATCTATTCTGGGAACAGAATATTTCTCCATCGACTGCTGGCTCGTGCTAGGTCTATCCATTTTCGCTATTCTAGACACAGAGTAGACCCTCCGAACCGTTCTTGAGCGGTGACACGCAGTCACATGGAACTCGCGAGTTACGTACTAACAGTTTGTCTTACAGATCTTGAGATAGCGTTGAGATAACATGGGAGAATTCGATCGGCTCTTTAGTTATCTTTGAAAATTGACAGTTTTAAGATTGGAGAGTTGTGCAATTTGTGATAATGAAGAGAAGAGATTAGTGTTATCTTGTTCGCGTTTGTGCAATGTTGAAATTCCTTTGCTTCTTTGGAAGATGAGTATTGTTAGTTGTTGATGAATGGTGATGTTTTGACCTAAATATTTCGATACTGCATATCTTAAATTACCTACTTAAATAGTTGTAGCTGTAGGTTGTATGATTGATTTCAGCTTGTAGTTATCTAAAAAATGTGACAAATCTAAACTATTCTAAACATGTGTGCGGATGACCGTGACTCACGAATCGGGTACAAAGTGCAAAAAATATTAAGTACTTCCCTAAAAAATCCTTAATATTTAAACTAGTTCAGAAAAAAATTGTTTTTCTTTCTTTCGTTAAGGAATTTATTTGAGTTAGGTTTTTGCTATTATTTTCTGTATGTTGCATGCACCTTTTCTTCCCTGAAAGATTCTGCGAATCCCAAAAAGACGCACGTACTTATTGGTGGTGTATGAATTGTCATGATGATGGTCCCGCCTTTGAATTATTTCGTGTTGTGTCGTTTTTGCACGTACATGCTTGTTAGAACACGACGCCAAATACAAGAAACGATAAACACTGGAGTAGCGCAAACCTACTGGTCTGGCATTTCTTCCTCGTCTGTCACAAGCATTGGAGGACACGATGTCAGTTCGTGGCTATTTTAGCCCATCTGTAAGCAATCTCAGGCTATCAAGCGCCCAGCAGATATACCTACCTAGCTTTTTCCCATTTAAATTCAGCAAAGGCAATTGAAGAGCAGTTGTCTTTTTTAATTATAAGTAATATTTCGAAGCTTTCAGAAGGCAAATATCTCCACAATAAGTATATTATTGGACGTGTAGCATCTTTTTTATTGCAAATTATAAAAGGATTATTTACTGGTCATCTCTAAAAACATTAGTTTTTACGACACATAATAGATGGCAGCACAAGTCTCCTTTCAGATATACCGTACACACCATTGAATGTAGTGAAGACTATCTACTCGTCGATAGATGGCATTCACTGTACCATATGAACACCTAACAAATCTTAACAATCAAATTAATATTATTCAATCAATTAATTTTATACTCTAAATATAGGACAGTCTTGTCCAGACTCTCCTATATTTAGGTCGACAAGTGAGTGAATTCACGTAGTCTAGATAGAAGACCCCTTTTCCACTAAGGCCACAGATTATATTAGAACAGGGTCCCACTATAAAAATATCTCACCCAAAACCTTATATAGTCATCAAGCCCAACGGTCACTTATGTAAATAGGTTCTTTTCATAATAGGTTACTATCATGTACCTATACTTTACTATGTTCAAACCTCGACGTCTGACCACCTACTAGCTCTTTACAATTACAGGCGAACAACTATTTAGACGCTGCTGGCAATTAATTATGTTCAAAGAATGCACCGCCTTTATCACGCCGCTATTGGAGGCATCACCGCCCCCTATTAATAAGCCCTAATGACCCCAAGGCGGTACCCATTTGTCACCTGTTGATAACGAGGGATGAGAAAAAAACGAGGGTTTGGTTGTGTCAGAGAAATAATTAAATATAGGAAAACGGGACCTGTTCTCTTGATTCCAACGCCCCTGAGGATTCGTTAACGTGGAATGTAGTTCTCATCGATTTCGATAGCTACAATAGAGAGACTGGAGTAGGTGTACGCAATCCCGTAAATTTTAGTCCAAAATATATGTATTTGCCTACACTTACCCACTGCGTACGTTTACCCCACATGACTATACCAGTAATGAGAGGCTCTGATATGAAAGTCTAAATTAAAGACTCTTTTTGAAGTGTTATATTTGGTCGGACACGTGTTAATTTGCGTAAAGGGGCTGCGGTCTTTCTTCCTGAGTAGGTAGTTGTGTTCAGTGAGAATCGATATCGATAAATGAGGAACTGAATAAAATTACCCTGGGAGCTCATATAATTTGACAGTTCGGAGGCTAATATTATTGGTCTAATATCATTCGAGCAAAGTTTATATGAGTATGTTATGCGTGTTATTACAGAACCGCAAAAAGAACTAGCGGAGAGTCTTCTCTTCAGGATCTTTAAGTAAATGTCGACAGGATATCCATAGGGTTTATTATTCTTGCTCGGATCTCATGTAACATTACACTCATCGACGATTATAAATCGATGCCGGCGTGTATCGATTATGGACGATTCGATTCTGATTTATAGCGCCGCGGATGGCGAGTTTTTTTATTTTTTTTTTGAGTCGTTACGTTGTTAGGTTAGGTTATTGATGTATGAGAAAACTATTATTCTGATTTGTGGAGTAAAGTTATTGAGATGAATATTCTAACTTAATTCTATTCTAGGTAAACACTATTTATTTATTATTATTATTGTGTATAGTTATAAGTTTTTGTAATGAAGTACCCACTTGACTTGCGGTTTGCATGTACCTACGCAATTGTGAGTACTTTAACTGTCAAGTTGTGGATATCTTTAATTGGCTTTGTTTACTGTTTATGTTCATAGATTAAGTAATTTGTAATTACTGTTGATGTCCTTAATAGCTAAATAAATAAATAAATAAATTTTATTGATATTTGTTACGAATGCAATTTGACTGTCGATATTATTAAGTTAAATATGTAAACCTCACTTTCTCTAATGGTGGCATATATTTAAGTATATCAAATGGTTGATTCAAGATTATTTTACTAAAACCTATTAGTGGTAAGTACAGGGTGGAATAAAAATCCATTTACTGTGGAGCCAAAACGAAAAAATATGGGGTTCATGGAAATGATTAGGTAAAAGAGTAGTTTCATTCTAGAGTTTACATAGCAGCTTATGTCGTAAATAGATTCGTGTTTCATTAGGAGTCTTGTATCACGTTTTTGAAATCACCCTGTATGCATTCATTGATATTGGTGTTTTATAAAATTTATAAGCCAAGCAGTACCAAAACGAAAATATAAGTTAATAGTACTTCGCGAGTTAGCAACTTTTCTCACATCGGAGCAAATATAAATTCTAAATTATGTGAGACCAGAGCACACAGCACGCCTCACATTATCTCGTGCTAGTTAATTATTATAAATCGATACAGTATGCTACACCAATACAGAGATAGATAGATGATACAGACTGTTACAAGAACGATATTTTTTTGTTGTCCTAAGAACTTTCTTAATTTGATAATTTTAAATATTAGATTACGATTTGATTTACGATTTTACGATACGGTATTTTTTCTTTGGTACCTATATGACATCTAATATTTTTTATGTACATAATAGTATTACTACTTAAAAAATAAAACTCAAAAAATATTTAATAAAACAATTTGAGTTGTTAAACAAAATAATTATGTTGATAATTTTATATTATTTCTATTTAGAATCTCTTCTAATATTAATTAATACCTACTTAAAAAAGAGTGTTCCCGAATATTATGGAAATAGAATCTGTAATTTTTCGAGATTCACTGCTAATAATTAATCAAGCACGTACACCACATTTGGTAGATATTAATAGAGTAATTCACAAAACTAAATCAACTATAGATTTCCTTCCAAATCGTATTAGGTACGAAATATTAAAACACGTCTTTATTATTTTAGTTTCTTTGAACTAAACAGTCACATCGTACCGCCTATCTCACTATCAGATCGTCTCATCTCTGTCGATCTTTAAGGACTTGAAAAGGATGCAAGTAAACGAGTTAGCGTGTCGACTTGATACGATTAACAATAGATTTATCGTCAGTACGCTTCGGGCATGATGTTTTACGTCAGCACGTTTCGCTTAAAGTATTGTTTTTTTTTTCTTAGACATAAAAAGCACAATGTTTCGCGAAAAGCGCTTAATCGCCCTTGCTATGGACAAATATTTGGTTTTTCAGCTAACATGGTCATTTCGATTTTTAGTATGACAAAAACCGGTAATTTACAATGTAAATTGCAATTATTGAGCACACGATATTTACTGCACTGTTGCAAATGCAATCTCCACGGAGTTTGGGTTCATCGGGTGCGCAATAATTGCAAATTACGGGTCCATATTGGCACTTATACAATTTTTTCTTCGAATATTTTTACTAATACCGTTTTTTACTCATAATCATCATTACTCCGAAATTTTTTTCTCATACTTTTTTCTTACTAAAAATTATACTTCTACCTACAATGTTCATAACGATTTTTATTTCGAAATTTTATCCTCCTAAAGTCGTCAAGTAGATTAATCTATACTCATAAAGTTATTTGTAATAAATTGTTTATTTATAAACATTTTCCCATTAGGTTCACTCTGTTGTGGTATAATTCTTTTATGAACAACATAAACTAAGTAGTCATAATGGGCTTTGTGCAGAAACTGTTGTGACATAGGTACTCAACTTTAGCATATTTCTTTGTGGCAGATTTCGAGTTGTTCGAATATTATTCGAGCATAATTTCGATGCTCCTATTTATGATGAGGCATAATCTGGATGTGCATAAAAAGTATCGGCATAGTTTGTTTTAGCATAACAGAGAAGGAATAATTACAACCTCTCAATATAATCGAGGTAGTAGTAATATTCTATACGTTACTTACTGTGTTACTGAGCTGAGTACTTTCTAGGTTGCTAAAAAAAAATAACCTCGAAGACTAAGGCGGGAGCAAAGCTCCCGCCTTAGTCTTCTAACCTAACCTATCCGAGTCGGATCTGCCCCGGAAGGTTTTGTTCGCTCGCTTCGCTCGCTCACTGCAGAAATTTTCACGCTCACAGCAAATTCTGCCTGACGAAAAAGGCAAGTTTCGAACATGTGGCTACATGCCCAAAAAAAAAATGCAAATCTAATTTCTGTCTTATAACACTCGGCGTAATTAATGATATGCCAAGATAGTTTCGGACAAAATAATATTCGAAATATTGTTATTTAAGCCAAGTGATGTTTCTGTCTCATTAAGTTGATGCCAAAATAGATTATACCAAGTCTGTTATGTCCTAAGCGTTTCGGACAAAAAAAGTTTAGAGGGAACCCTTTTAGTACAGTACCTACTCTGCCACAACCTGATTTGTGCAGGTAGCTAGTTTACAGTAATAGTACGATTTATATTTCATCATCATCATCATCATATCAGCCGAAAGACGTCCACTGCTGAACATAGGCCTCCCCCAAAGATTGCCACAATGACCGGTCCTGCGCCACCCGCATCCAGCGGACTCCTGCGACCTTCACCAGGTCATCGGTCCACCTTGTGGGGGGCCCACGCTACGCCTTCCGGTACGTGGCCGCCACTCAAGAACCTTCCCGCCCCAACGGCCATCGGTTCTACGCGCAATGTGCCCCGCCCACTGCCAGTGATGACATACGGTACTGAAACGTGGCCGCTTACAATGGGTCTCATAAGAAGGCTCAAAGTCACCCAAAGGGCAATGGAGAGGGCTATGCTAGGAGTCTCTCTGCGTGATCGGATTAAAAATGATACCATCCGCAGCAGAACCAAAGTAACCGAAATAGCTCTCCGAATCGCTAAACTGATTTATATTTAATTAAACAAAAATAATTCATACATAAAACCAGTACAGATAAAAATAAATACCTATAACATTAGAATATATAGCATAAAATAAGTATAGTGAAAAATTATATAAACATAAAAGTTAGTACTAAAAATATGTATGAAAAACAATATTATGAACATAAATAATTCTATGTGATGATGATTATGAACAAAGATTATTCTAAATACCGATCATTATGAAGTTAAATTGTATAAGAAAAATTTTCGGAGTTCCAATAATCTAAGTTGCAATTTTATAAATACTTTGGCGCACCCGCAAATTACATGTTAAATATCCCGTTTTAAGTCATACTAATAAAATATTTGGTTTTAAATTGACGGATCTGGCCAGGTGGCTTATGATGGTCTCATTTTATCTATTTATCGTGCTACGCATCACTTTCGCACTTTGTTAGAGGACGGCAATATCGACAATCGATTAAACACGGTACCATGAAGGTGCAATCAGACCAAACGAACATACGCTATGCTAACCCCCTACTCTACGAAATTCGATCGTTACACAAAACGTGATTCGTTGATTTCGTAGAGTGGGGGATAGAATAGCGAATGCTCGTTTGGTCTGAATGCACCTTCATAAGCCTACAGGTTTGATAGAACAATTTAAACGACAAAATTATTGCGACCGAACAAAATGGAAGCCCACAAAGCGCCCGCCATTAATACAGCGTTCGGACCGGTAGTTAAACATCTTAATAAGAAACCAATAGAGATTACAGACTGGGAGACGGGGGTGGGCGGATTGATTCAGAAATCGAACAGCATAAGCGCCCTTATAGTCTTTGGTGAGCGCTCGCGATTCTTCGGTCTGAGCGGACCAGCTTACTTCAGGTATGTGGTCACATATGTCAGAAAATGATTCCTATTTTCCTAGCAACGTACAAGTTGCAGATCATTCTCCAAATTTCGGGAATATACTCGGAAATTTCCAAGAAATTTCATGAGAATTTAAGAGAAAGTTATCAAAACTTATAAATAAGTGTTACGAAGAATATTGTATTTTACAATTGCGTACACAAGGCATAAAATATACATTAAAACGCACATGCGTTACATTAGTACATTTCGATATAAGTGCAAAAAAAATTCTTTTCGACGAGGGTGAAAGTTGGAGCCCGAGTGAAACGAGGCCTTGCCTTAAAAAAAGAAATTAACGCACGCGAAGCGCGCGCAAAGTTTACTTTTTCGCACTAGGTAGGTTTAATTTGCACCTGTATCGAAATGTACTAATATACAACGGTTTTGGCATGATTAGGTTGCTTGTAAAATTTAAATTGCCAACATCATTATCTATATTGCTAGTTACAATTAACATTTATAACTTTTCTACCAACGTTAAAACTCAACATTAATATTTCTCCCAGAGGTTTCAAGATACCCTATCCCAATAACTCTTGATAACTCTAGGATTAAATGTACCTAGGTAAGTATTACTCATCTCGTGGATACCTATGTATCTCAAAGTTCCATTTACACTGGTTCACCTAAGGCACGATATCTCCCTGCGTTAAGAATTCGGTCTCTGAACATAGGCTCTTTTGTTAGAAAGTTAGACAGCTTAGGCCACAATATGTGTGGTCCATCCGACCGTCAGCCAGTAAGGATGGCAGATATCGATAAATTCAGTCGAGTGATCTCTAAGTTTACCCTTGTTTAAATTGACTGCGAGTATCTGAATGGAGTACAAAATGCATACATAGGTACATCGTACGTAGGCAATGAAGTGTCACTAACATAAGGTTAAAAATGAACGGTAACTTGCTAAAAAAAAGGTTTCTTAAAAATAGTAACATTTTGAAGTCCAGATTACTAGTAGATTTCTCGCCTTTGCCTAGTTAGATCGGTGAGTAATAAAACTTATCTTGTAAGTAAACCTTTAACAAGTATGTAGCTATAGAACCTATATTACGGTATTTTTTACATCGGATAGCAAGGTTTGGGCGCTGTAATTTTTTTTTTATAAAATACTGTTACCACGAAACAAGACAATCGAGTGTCGACGTCATCAGAGGGAGAGTGAAATGAAGAACAAGCTAACAAGAACGTTTTCGTGTCTCACTGTCGACTTTATTCGTCAATAATAAATACTTTTTTTCGGGCTAGCTATAGTAGTTTCCAAAAAACTCTCTTTTGTTATGGATAATCAATAATCATACTAAGGTGGCTAGATGAATTTATTTTTTTCATCGATATTATTATCGATACAAATTAAGTTCATCCCTAAACCAACCCAGTCCATCAATACAGTATTAAGGCATTATTTTTCAAATCTAGCCCAGAACCTCCCGCGCGCTATAATTGTTTCTTGACCCACATGGTCACTTACTCCGATCACAGAAGAATGTCAGTATTGGTTTATGGAATATAATTATTTATATTCTGCACCACATCATAATATTATGTGTATAAATAATCATGTTCCATTATATTTTATTGACGACTTTGATTAGTTATTTGTAAGAAAGAAACAAAAGTTTATTATTATTAGTGACAATTTGATAAACAATTAAAAACATAAAGACAAAAAATGGTCAGACCATTTATTAAGGGCGAAGTTTTGATTGGGTTGTGAAAAACTTAATAAATATGATGCTCTTTTGATTGTTCTTAGTAAAATTTTATACTTATTTTTTGAAAGTTGGTTATCTTTACTAATGTTTGTTTTCTAACTAGTTTCAATAATTCAAATTATGTGCAAAACTTTTTGTGTAATGCTTTTTTATGTTACTAAGGTTAAGTCATTTATTACAAACTTTATTACACATAATACACATATTTGTAAAGTTTAAATACATAGATACTAGACACTGTACACTCTGTAAGTACAACCTACATCATCATCATCCTCATCAGCCTATGATAGTCCACTGCTGGACGTAGGCCTCTCCTATTATCTATGCGTATAAACACATCGACGCTGGAAAGGAGAAATTGGATAAGCGACATTTTTTAAGATATTGAGTTATACACACCGTTAGAATCGGCAAATTTTTCCGCGTCGAATGAGCTAGGTTTCGTATCCATCTGATAACTTTTGTGTCGCTTATCCCATCGGTGATTTAGAGAACTTTCGATCATTTTTTACTACTAAACGACTTGGTTTTTGACAACTTTTAAGAAAATGGAGATTAGATAAAATACAATTCAACATAATGAATCTTGGATTATTTTACCTATTTGTCATGACAGGTTAAATTTTACTTGGATATTTTTGCTGTGTAACAACTAATCATCACTTGTGGGTTAGCTATTTCTACCTGACATATGATATGAGAACATGTCGTTTAGACAATTTTACCTATATCTTAATTTAAAATTAAAGACGGTTAGACAATATTACTTAACTATGATATCTGAACTATTGGCGTTTATCCATTTTTACCCCTGCATTTATTTATGAACCATATGTCGCTTAGGTATCCCTTTTTACCTGAATTTACATTAGAATACTACTGTCACTTATCCTAACTTGCATGAATGAAATATCAGTAAAAAAGTTAGCAACAATTTGCATACATAAATGTCTGCTATTTTATTCTTTGTCACGTTATGTAGAAACATTTGGCAGAGGGGTTGTCCTGTCAATTTTTACTCTGCGTTAAATAAAATGTTTTTGGAACTTTAATAAATAAAAATAAAAAAAGAAATAGGTACTAACTAAAACTATTTTTTAAGTGTTATCATAACGTAATACGATGGATAAACATACCAACAGGTACGGTTGTTAAAAGTAGATAGTTTTCAAGTGCCTCGTTTGTAGGTAGGTACTAACTATTGTTGGCTCAATAACGAGTTATCCTTGTTGATTTTGCATGTTTTAACCCTTAAATGCATGACCTTGACAAAGATTTATTCTAATTTGAATTCTGGCATGTTGTCAATAGAGTCGAAAATACATGATGCATGATGCAACCCTTAAATGCATAGTGATGTATCACTATGCATTTAAGCGTTAAAATAAAGAGAAATTATCTCAAATAGAAAAACAAAATATATTTGTTTTTAATACTTAACAATAACTATTACTTACTCACATACTTACCTACTTTTTGGAATAAAGTTATAAAAATACCTAAAACAGTGTCTTTGTTTTTTCACGTGTAAGTAAATTCGTTTACTAGTCACGGAATGTTACTCTTGTAATTGAAATGACTTCACTGACTATGAAGTCTAGAATAGTTTCTCATTTTAATTATGTGGATATTTCTTACTGACATATTTATGCTATTTTTTTCAATTTATATATTTTTACCCGAATATAAAATAAGCCACATCGGCAGTTAGATAATTTTAACATGATGAATTTGTTATGTAAGTCTCGGGTGGACTTTTTTACCTTCCTTATTTCTTTTACAACGTATTGGTTAGATAATTTTACCTGAATCAATTTTACCGACCATTTTGCTTCACATCACATCACATCATCAGCCTATGTTAGTCCACTGCTGGACGTAGGCCTCTCCTATCAACTATGCGTATAGACGCATTAGGAGGTAAATGCCCATAATCTCCACGCTGGGCAAGCGGATTGGCGATCGCAGTAATGTGTCCACTATGATGACGCTGCTGCCCATCATCAATCTTGTAGAATGGTCAGTGACACTTTAATCCCTTAGTCGACTCTTACGACACCCGCAGGAGGAGTTGGGGTGGTGACAAATGTATTCTTACTGCCGTCACCACACGGCAACCATTTGGCGACCATTTTGCTTAAGCGACAGTAAATCCTTAAATAACACTTGAATACGTTAAATAATTAAAACATCACATAGAAAACATATTTATGTCCATAAATAATGCTTCAATTATTTGATTTGGCCTCCTAATTCATTTTAATGATTTTTTTTCGAAAATCTCGGCGGTTTTTTGCCTCTCCTGTAAAGTACGCACTGTGTCGCTTATCCAATTTCTCCTTTCCAGCGTCGACATATTAATAGGAGGTAAATGCCCATAATCGCTACGCTGGGCAAGCGGATTGGCGATCGCTGTAATGTGTCCACTATGATGACGCTCCTGCCCATCATCAATCTTTTATCAAATAATTGTCTATGACACTTCAATCCCTTAGTCGACTCTTACGACACCCGCAGGAGGAGTTGGGGGACAACCTACCTAACCGTGCAAATAATGGTCATATCAACTACCCAACACATCGGATTAACATGCGTGCTGATAATTATTTTAGTCGTCGATTTTTTTACGGTAATTGTAAAATAAGAGCAATTACCAACTCGTTTTCAGCTGTGTACTTAGTTGATAAAAATAAACTAACTGGCGAAATAAGAGCCTAAGTGTAAATCGGGTCTTTAAGGGATAAATCCTGTTTGTTTTACAGCTAAGTGTGCAATTAATAAATATGCCATCGGTATTTATGCGGATTTGTTCATTGTATTGAAGTCGCTTAATTTTTATACATAAAACGTTTAGGTAAATTATTTTATTCATTAACTCATTATATACCTACCATTAACTACCTTAATGAATTTGAAATCAAAAATTACACATATTTAGCACTTTTTTTACGTGTTTTCTGTCTTAAACATTAACGGCCTTATTCATAAAAAGTTACGCGCCCGCTGATGGGTCGTTGTTGACCGGATGGCTAAAAACGTTATTCATAAACGTTCAATAGCGCTATTCAGCCGCTCAAACCTACTATAAATCCCCGAAAGTTATAGAGCCGAGGACCCTTCTATAACGGTCTTATAACTTCTTATTTAACAAGATGGCTGCCAAAATTTTGATCAGCTGATTTTTGACAGGTGCATAACCATGCGTTTAAAGTAGGCAGAAGAGAAAAGATAAAGGTATGAAAGTCTGATTTGGTGTATAGTTTTTTATATCGTCTATTCATCTGATTATTATTAAATATGTATTCAGAGATACTTAATTATATTTACAGATGTAGTGAGAAATGAAATGACTTGCCTTCGGAAACGTTCGTCAACGTCATGCTGTTTCAGTCTATCTCACTGAGACTGACAGTAATAGCTGTCATGCTACTTCAGTCAGACTCGGTGACACTGCTTGAAACAGTATGTGTTTACGAACGTTTCCGAAGGCAAGTAATTTCTCACTACACCTGTAGATAGGCATTTAAAATAAATATCCGATGATTTATTGTAAGTAGTTACGCAGTTTCGATTTTCTCTACATGCAACATTACACGAATCAGAAATGCTGGGAAAACTAATCTCCAACTTTTTTAATTTAAAATTTTGTTGATAGTTTTTTAACCATTTCAACTTCAACGTCAATACGCAGTGAGACTCCATCATGCAGGCCTTAAACGCTATTGATGCCATAAATAATTTGTGTAATCCGCCGCGGCGTCCAAAAATATATAACATAAGGGCAGATCCCATTGAGGATCTGCCTGATGTTGAATTTAGGCGGCGATACCGCTTTAATAAGGCGACTGTTTTGTATAAACCTCTCTCCTCTCTCGACAAAAAAATTGCCGTGCCCAACAGGGTTATAATGTCTCTGTAACTTACTGTGTAACACCTTGTAAACCACATTATAAGTGCAATAAAGATTGAGTATTGAGTATATAGTAGAGTTGGTGAAAGAAAACCTGAAGAAAGATCGCAGAGGAGCTGGCCTCACACCAGAACTTCAGGTTCTAACTGCAATTAGGTGTTGGGGTCGCAAGGAAGTAAATATTTATTTATTAACTACTTACCCGTACTACTAACTGCCCATACCTAGGTACTAACTAGCCATACAATTATGTTTCGTTATCTGACCGTCATCGCAAGTACCTAATCATAAAGCTAACTGTTTTGATTAAAATGAGACCACATTTTTGTCTATGATTTTGTCAAGGCGCCAACATAACGCGTCTAATCCGTTCAACAGCGGCTCAACAGTTATCGGAGAAATATTGAGCGTTTATGAATAACACTTCTTATAAACCGTACAACAAGACTTATCGGCTCGATAACTATTGGGCCTCTCAAACCTTCAACAAGGAATCTTTATGAATAAGGCCGTAAAAGTTTTTTCAAACTCTATTTTTCGTTAGCGAAATGGAATTTAAGTATTTGCAAGCCTTGCTTTGCGTGTTTTACCCACATAATCGCATTAAAACATGCTGGTTTCGTTGTAAAAAACGAAACTAGGAGTAAACATTCCTTTTCTTAATGACGTGACATCTCACCTCATCCGGCTAAAGGTGCATTTAGACCATACGAGCATTCGCTCAGTCTATCCCCCACTTTACGAAATCAATGGATTTCGGCGAATCACGTTTTGTGTAACGAACGAATTTCGTAAAGTGGGGGATAGAATGAGCAAATGCTCGTTTAGTGTGTTTCCGCATGTGTACAATCTGAATATCTTCAAGGCAAGAGTGAATAGGTATCTCATAGGTAAACGTGTTCCACCGTAGACTGCATCATCACTTACCAGCAAGTATGATCGTGGTCACACGTCTACCTATTATTATGAAGAAAAAAAAGAAGCGTCATCATAGTAATCTTAAGCATAATTCAACCACAGTCCGAAAAGGTACAATCTTACTACACAGAACTCTAGAATCTTTCTTCCTTTTCAAAACGAAAAGGTATACCTAGCTTGTAGTTACACTTGGAAATCCAGGATGCGAGGCGAATCAGTAAGTACGGGATCCGCAGGACGTTGGGAGACACATTATCAGAAAAAAGCTGAGAGTTCTGTTGACGGATGATAAAATAATAAGAATAATCAAGTAAAAACAGCGTTTCTTAAAAACAGAGAAGGGTCTGGTTTAATCTTAAATCATGATTTATGATTCCTTTATTCTATTAACCTCCCGAGACTCAGTGTTTGCAAAGTTTTTGAATTTAGACTTACTCTTCCTAATTAAAAATTCAAAAACAATTTCGGAATACATACAAAGTTTCATATTACTGTTAAACTTAAATACATACACAGCCACGACCAATTAACAAAATACATATTTGTGATAAATAAATACACAAAATAAATAATGCCCTCGCCGGGATTAGAACCCGGAACCTCCAGCTTTGTATGCAGAGTCACTACCAACTATGCCTTCGCCGGGATTCGAACCCGGAACCTCCAGCTTTGTAAGCAGGGTCTACCAACTAGGCTACGGATGCTGAGAATGAGAGAGATTTAATTTTTTCATCACACTTGCTGTCTAAGCGCGCCATTGCTTGCGTGCATAGCGGGAGTAATAAAAAAGTGAAATTCCCTAGGGAGTAATAGAAATGTCTGTTAGTCATTAAATAATATTTCGTCTTAAAACTTATTTTTTTGTCGACAAGTGTGATGAAAAACATTGTATGCATCACGGTCGGTAAGCGGATTACTAACTAACTCGAGTCATTGAAAGCCCTCCCTCCGCCTAAGGCGTCGGGCTTCTAACACTCTTGTTAGTAATTCCGTACTTACCTCCCTTGATGCACAATGTACTATTATCCACCACGAACTATAAAATCAATATAATAATATTTCTCATAAACCCACAACCGCGAACGTAAAACACGTTTATACCCGTATCCCGACGCCAATTAGTACTTTTACTCATAACGATTTTTACTTTCCACACTAACCAGACGAGCCCTTTTCAAACGGTCGAAAGCCGCTGCGCGCACCAGTTGGTGCGCCAGAGCATCGGGAAAATCTAACGGCTCGCGTCTTTAAAATGGCGTCATTTTAACCTCCTGCCGCCCAGAGGCCTATTAAACGTCTTCTCGAACAAAAAAAGATATTTTGTTTGCTAAATTATTAACACAAAATTCACTGCGAAATTTTATTGTCTGTGTCAAATCCCGAAAATCGTAATCTTTTTGCATTTTAGTTGATTTTGAAAAGATTAACATACATAGGTTTTAACTACTTGAAGTAAAAACTCGACTGGATTTAATTAAACTGTTTGCTGGCCGGTGATGCATCGGAAAATAATCTGAGGTTTATCATTATCATGTAAGTATTTGTAAGTTTAGACATTTAGACATCTATGTAAGAATGTTTGCTATTTTCATTGCTATTGATACATTATATTATTAGTTCATGTCAGTGAGAAATACACTGTAGATATCGATGGATGGAAATTCTTGCACACCTAAATTAGGCTATTCTAAGCATATACCTAAAAATTACATCATAATCATTATAATCATACTCATTAATGGATATAATTACTTATATTGATTGAACAAGGAGAACACAGTAATGTCAATATAGGTATAACTTCCACTCATATTTAGGACATTATACTTTTGTTTTCGATACCTACAGGAACTGACGGCTTTACTGTATTTTGACGTTTAACCTTAGAATGGTGTTTCTATGCGATTATTTTACGCGTTTTTATTGTTCATTACCATCACCATTTTATTTTCCATTTTATAAAAATAAACGCGACTATTATGCTAGAATAGCAGACAAACATGCGTCTGCTACAAGATAACCGAAAATTACTCCACTATTTATACGCAGTTCGTCAATAATTTGGGAATGGTAATGACTTGATTGGTGCGACAGAATAATCGCATAGAACTACCCATTACCTAACTACCTACTACTAGGCATGTTGTACTAGATAGTTCTAGTCTAGTACATCCCTAATATAAAATATTTGAAGGTATATTTGAAGCTATATTTGAAATATTTTAGTACTGTTGTTACGAAAATTCTCAAAAGACAAGTCACAGACAAGTACTTACAGCAGTCAATGGCAAGTATTTAGTTAGCAAAAACAAAAGGTGCTTTACAGTGTTTTTGTGTCTACAATATTGTTAATTCATGCCTTCTGAAAACTTCTGCAGGCTTAGCCAAGGTGCCATTTTGCAATCGTATACGATAAACAGAGATCGGCAAAATGTGCGTCATTGTTCGCAATAATATGGACATGACTCCTAAGTTGATTGAATAATTAATCATTTAATCATTTTCTGAAAATTACATATTTCACACCACTATGAAAACCTTTTTAAATAGTCGCCTTAAAGCTTTGAAATAAAATTTGAGGAAATTATTCGTTTGGTTATTCATTTAATTAATTTTGTAGTCATGTCCATATTATTGCAAACAATGACGCACATTTGTCCGATCCCTGGCGATAAGCGATAAGTAATCACTACTATTACTTTCAATCTAGTTATTAGAATTATTAAAATGGAAAAGGTTTCCTTTTAACAGCTGTTTTTTATAACAGCAATAACAGCATCAATCATCAATCTAGCCTTAAACTTTAAAACTTGCACTGGATACTAAACGGCGATATATGTACAAATACATGTATACATTTAACTAAATATATGAAATAGAAAGACCCCCATCTCGCCCAACAAATGCCCTAACGAGGAATTGAGTCCGGGACCTCCAGCTTCATAGATAGGGTCGTTACTACGTTAATGTTACAGAGATTGTTGGACGTTGTTCGTATAAAATGACTTTAGACAGGTTACAGTGCTTATAAATGAACTTGTCACCTCGTAGGTTCCCCTAACGTGCCGTTACTTTGGTTAGCAATCTGTAATCTATGAAAATATGCGCAGATGATTATCGTAGACTGCACAATGCGCGATATACTACACTCGCGGTAAATGAATACGGGTCAGGTGGATTTTTTCATAGAAAATACTGGAAACATGCTGATTAAGTACAAATATTTAAAATAAATATTTATAATACAAGTGAAACCGTTTTTAACATCAGATTGTATTGGAATTTCCCTGAAGTTTTCACCTAAACCGAAAAACACGCAACTTTATCGTCAGATGACTTCGTAGAAAGGTGGTTTTCTTAAACGGTCTACATTTTTGTCTATAAAAACCGACCTAACGACAATTTTAAAGTTTTTTGAATATATTTATAAAAGGAAATTCCAATACAACCTGATTTAAAAATAGATTTTACCTACACTATAAATATTTTGAAAAAATATTTGAAATCTCAATGTTTGCATTATTTTGTATGAAAAAAACCACCTGACCCGTATTCATTGAGCGAGTGTGTATTTTGCAAAATATATAAAATCCACTGGGAGAATCTTACACAAGTTGCCAATAGAAGTTATGAAAAACGCGCGTGCGCGTGTGCGCCACGTCACGCACACGTGTTGCACACGCATCCGATAAGGCTCACACACACACTAAACTTCATCAGCCTATGATAGTCCACTGCTGGACGTAGGCCTCTCCTATTAACTATGCGTAGACGCATTAGGAGACAAATGCCCATAATCGCCACGCTGGGCGAGCGGATTGGCGATCGCAGTAATGTGTCTACTATGATGATGCTGCTGCCCATCATCAAACGTTATCAAAAAAATGGTCAGTGACACTTCAATCCCTTAGTCGATTCATACGACACCCGCAGGAGTTGGGGTGGTGACAAATGTATTCTTACTGCCGTCACCACACGGCTAGATAAGGCTCGGCCTTTACGAATTCCGAAGTTTAGATCTTCTATTTTAACAAACTATGGCATAAATACACGCTCTTGTGAGGAAGTGATCTTGTTTAATGCAGTATTTGCAATGCAACTGATGCGCCACGTGCACGATAACAGGCTATTCAGCCTTAGGGCTGCTCCATTGTGTAACGATTAGCGTAAAATAAATGGTCTTTTTTTCAATCTTTATATCAATGTTGAACCTTAGAGCCCAAGAGCCCATTTGTCACTACCTAATTGTAATAGCATAAAGTAACTGAGCATTTCTTTTATTTTGTCCATTTTCACAATTTTGAATTTATGGGTACATCATCATCATCATCCTCATCAGCCTATGTTAGTCCACTGCTGGACGTAGGCCTCTCCTATTAACTATGCGTATAGAGACATTAGGAGGTAAATGCCCATAATCGCCACTATGATGATGCTGCTGCCCATCATCAGTCTTTTATCAAATAGTGGTCAGTGACACTTCAATCCCTTAGTCGATTCTTACGACACCCGCAGGAGGAGTTGGGGTGGTGACAAATGTATTCTTACTGCCGTCACCAACTCACCACACGGCAATTATGGGTACATTTTGAGTCAATTCTACTCAGAATCACGAGCTCTTTCGATCCCAAAAGGGGGAAAAAATATGTCCCAAACTTTCCATACTTTTTCCGGATGTCTTCCTTTGTTACCGCCATACAAAGTGTATGGAAAATGGTAACAAAACAGGAACCAATCCATGGGACATTTTTTTTCCTATTGAGATCAAAAGAGTTTGTGATTCTGAGTAGAAATAGCCCAAAATTTACCCAGAAATTGAAAATTATGAAAATGGTAAAAATAAAACGAAATGCTCAACTAGGGTTTTGCTTATTTTCACTACCTATTTTGTTTTATCCAGCTTTCACTCCCTTATTCTGTTCTCCAAGCTGAAAAAAATAAGTGTAGCTTTTTATTAAGTTTTAGGGATCGCGGTGGTGGCTCAGTGGTTTAGACGTATGACTTTCAATCTTTAAATTGAGGTCGTGGGTTCAAATCCTGGCTCGCACCAATGAGTTTTTCCGAAACTTATGTACGGAATATCAGATGATATTTACCATTAGCTTTCGGTGAAGGAAAACATCGTGAGGAAACCTGCATACACCCGCGAAGAAATTCAAAGGTGTATGTGAAGTTCCCAACCCGCTTAGGGCCAGCGTGGGGACTATAGCCCAATCCCTCTCATATATGAGAGGAGGCCTGTGCCCAGCAGTGGGACATTAAATAGGCTGAAATATATATATATATATATATTAGGGATCGCTATCAAGCTTTGTATATCGACTAAGTAAGGGGTGTCACTGACCCTGACCATTCATTTATTGAGCATTGATGATGGATAGCAGCGTCATCATAGTGGACACACTAATACGATCGCCAATTCTTTTGCCCCGCGTAGCGATTCTGGTCATTACTTCTTAATGCATACCTATACATATGCAATAAGCAGAGATCGGAAAAATGTGTTAACAATAATATGGACGGGACTCTAAATAATTAATAATTAAATATTTCCAGAAAATTACATGATTATTTGACACCGGTAACTATGAAAACCTTTTTAAATCGTCACCTTAAAGCTTCGAACTCAAATATCAAGAAATTATTCGTTTGATTATTCATTTAATCAATTTTGGACTCATGCCCGCATTATTGCAAACAATGATAATTATATTATTGCAAATAATGATATAGGAGAAGCCTATGTCCAGCAGTGGACTATGACTATAAGCTGGCGATGCGATTCATTTATATCTGTCCTTTAAAAAAAAAACATTTTTTTCTAATTATATTGTCAGTTTCAATGCACCACCAACGAAGACTCCAACATTACATAAAATGCAAACTGAACTAGTCTGCTATTCGCTGATCAGTATCACCACATTGTGGTGCAGAACTAAACGAATATAGTTATCAACGTGAGCGTTCCATCTACAACTTAATGCCTTATTGAATTGGACTGAATTTCCATAGCAAGTAACCTGGAGTAATAACGGAGGATATACTATGAGCATCACACACATAAGGCTCTTTGGATTTATCAGCGTATTTGCATAGCTGGTAGCGGAAGGTGTAGTTCCAATAGCCCATGGAGCTTGGAACGATCAAAAGACTGATTGGTTCATACAGCAATTAAGAAACATACTATACTCTGTTTGGTTTAGTGTTTAAAAAAAGGTATATAAACAATCTTGCAGTATCTTTTTATTGAAAAATGCATATAAAAATCCAAACTAGGTACTTAATGAATCATAAACAATGTAAATCACTGTATTTCCTTGTTATATTATATATATTTGGTAAAACTTATTTTCTACTCGTAGTTTTCAATAAAAAGATACTGTAAGATTGTTTACCTTTTTTTAAACACCAAACCAAATGAAAAACAGTAAGACATACGACGTCGAAAAGCTTAGTAATAAAAAAATCGGTCAGTTGTGACTCGAACTCACGTACTTAAGGCTTCTGTTCAGTATCATTATGTTCAGTAACACAATTACATACATCATCAATATTATCATCAGCCAATCTCAGTCCACCACAGGACGTAGGTTTCTCCTATGAGTTAGTAGGTGTAGAATTGTAGATGCATTAGGAGGTAAATGCCGATAATCGCCACGCTGGGCAAGCAGACTGCCTATTGCAGTGACGTGTCCACTATGATGATACTGCTGCCCATCATCAATCTTATATCAAAGCGGTCAGTGACACTTCAATCCCTTAGTCGACTCTTACATAACCATGGGAAGAGTTGGGGTGGTGACAAATGTATTCTTACTGCCGTCACCATCATCATCAACGGCCACAGCATCCCGGATGATTGTTACAACAATGATATAATCATTCTATGAAAATATTTAGTTAGGTACGTATTTGTATCGTCTAACTGCTACGATCATTTTAATACATTTTGTAGGAAAACAAAAGGTATTAATAGACAATAGCCTATTTGTCAATAGGTAAACTATTTTTGGAGGATCGAGGACGAAAAACGCCTAAGATTAAATACCAACATATGTTGGTACAATGTTACACAAATCGACCTATTCTCAAAGTTCACAACCACTCGTCCCAAGATTACGGTACACTAGCCTGCTACCGCTAACACCGAAGTTAGTAAATTTCGGGGATTTGGGGAAGCGACAGAGAAAAATCCCCGAAATTTGGTAATCCCGTATTCCTTTTTTTATGTTGGCACAACAAAGTGGCTCCACTCCACCTGATTGTAAGTGAAAAGTAGAGCCAACAGAGCAAATGAACAGGAGAAAAGCAGTAACCTGTCAGTTGCCACCGCCTTGCTGGCCCGCTACATGCTTCTTCACGCTTCGTTTAAAGGGTCTCAACTTATAGGTATGCGGGAACTTTTAATAGTTCGGCATATGAAGGAATTGCCGAATTTTTTAGTATGTGTGGGAATATTTTCCACGATGAAGGAGTGACACCGCAAACCGGCACGTGTGGTTTTATAACAGCAAGGAGAGGCCGGGATCAGGGAAAATAACCCTTCAGAACATTCTGGTCAGTGTTGACCATTATTCTTAGTTCGCGGTAGGGCCGCTGGTCTCTAAGGGCTTGTCCATTAATCACGTCATACGATCTTGGCCTGTTTTAGACCCCCCCATCCCCCATGGTGATATTTGGTGATATTTTCTGGTCCCCACCCCCCTAGCCAATATGACGTGTATTTTTTTGCCAGCTGAAGTAGTCCTTTTAATAACACTTGTATTTACGTACTTGTTTGCCAACTACGAAGTAAATGTTCGCGAAGTTTTAAAACTTAGTATTTAAATGTTCGCAAAGTTTTAAAACTTAGTATTTAAGGTAAAGATTTTTTTTACTGGCTATTTGAGTTCAGCAGATTTGAGTGTAACAAAAAATTACACGTTATTTGTCCGATGACACCCCCTCCCCTATGGTGATAATTGGTGATTTTTCTTGACCCCCCCCTCCTCCTATACAGTATGACGTGATTAATGGACAAGCCCTAACTTGCCCAAGCGTAGGGAATATGCATCCAGGATTACAGCGCGATGACACTGATATCACTGTTCTAAGCTGCGGATGGGAAGCGAAAAGTGCTTCGAGCGTATTTATTATAGTAAGGTAGCAAGGCTGGGATTAACAAGGATACATACCTATACCAATCGTCAGTAAAATCTAATAAAGTAAGTAAAAAAACTTGCATTATATATCTTGGGACATCTTACACAAATCGACTTAGTCTCACGGTAAGCTCAATTAAGGCTTGTGATGTGGGTACCAGGCGACGATATATATAATAGATAGATACATATATATACTTAAATACATAGACAGCCTTGACCAAGAAACAAATATTTGTGATAAATAAATACACAAATAATGCCCTCGCCGGGATTCGAACCCGAAACCTCCAGCTTCGTAGGCAGAGTCACTACCAACTAGGCTACGGAGGCTGACATGATTATATCACGCACTTTTAACACACAATCTTGGTTTTATTATGAACTTAAAATCTAAAACCTTGAGTTCATATAAATCATTAGTTAAAATTATTGATATTTATTAGTATTAACGTAAACATATATCTGCGAAAGTTTCATTGTTTTAATAAGTAATTGTTTGTTGGCAAGGTATTATAGATCGCAATGTATGTCGGTATGTAACCAAAAAAACCTATGTATATTAAGGTGCATGCAGACTAAAAGAACATTCGCTGTTCTATCCCACTACTTTTCGAAATTCGATCGTTACACGAAACGTGATTCGTTGAATTCGTAGAGTGGGGGATAGAACTGCCCAGCGTGGCGAGTATGGGCAATTAGTATACCTCCTAAATGCGCCCATACGCATAGGTCCATACAAATTAGGAGAGGTCTTTATCCAGCACTGGACAGAGAAAGCTGATGAAGAAAAGAGAAACCCATAAATCACATGTTGGTTGATCATGTTTCAAATCTAGAAGTTCGAGCACTGGTTCTAACCCTTACTACATTGTTACTGTCGACGTACATTGAATTCAATCCATCGATAAAATACCGCAGTGTAATCAAAATGGCGTCTAACATCTTGCACGTCTAAAAAGGGTTTAAGAATCCGCTTCCTTATTTATACGATCAGTTGCACTATAAAGCTTCTTCTATAAAAAAGCACAATGTTGCCTGAACTTACATGGATATATTTTTTATTTATAATAACCCTCATAGCATAAAGTATAAATTACGTGAGTGTTATGAATACTATCGAATAGGCTCATCCGCTATAAAATGGAGGTAATCCCTTGCCAACCAGTATTTTTGCATAATTTAATTCAATGCCTAATCACGAGCTTTCAACGGGATATTTATATAGGGATAAAATGTATAAAGATACAATATAAGGTTCAAAGTTGTCTTAGGAATGTAATAATTTTATTATATTATTAGTAAACAGTAGATACCTACCTCACGGTTAACGTGCAAGTGCTTGTTGCTGACAATGCAATCCTTATGTGTATAACAGAAGTGACAGATTAATGTCATCCTATTGGGCACTAAGTTGTCGGATATTGGTACATTATATCAAATTGATAATATCAGACAAAGCATATATTAATACCATTTCAATAGGCTTGGAATACTTAACCAGTTGAGTACGTAGGTTATTATTTTCCTTTGACTCCGATTTTTGAGAAAAAAATGTGGTGGTTTAGAGCAATCATTTTGGGACAATTTATATGTGACAACATTATTAATTTAAAATAAGATTCCCTCCGAAAATGGAGATAGACCTGCTACCTCGAACTCAGAAGTTCGTAAATTTCGGGGATTTACTTTGTCACTTCAACGAAGCAAGGCGTCATTAGAGTGACAGAGAAAAATCCCCCAAATTAGCGACCAACGGTCTTCGCGGTGGTAGGCAGCTTAATCGTTATTTATGTGGCTGGCGCATAATAAGAGGCATTAAACATGAGTGTGGTTCATAATAAGATCACACGAGTGTTTAATGCCTTATTATGTACAGTCACAATCCTCTTCTTTTAGTCTTTATCTACAATCTACATCCTTATCATAAGTTTAGAATGATAATTTACTTTTATTTAATTGTTATCCAGTAAGTAAAATACCTCTAAATATAACAATTCAAATCAGTTGAAATTACTTAATTTGTGTAAGAATATCAATAAATATGTATTAAAAAAAACAAAAAGAATTTGACTTTATAATGTTAACATTAATGTACTGACACCGATACTTTAATGTTAATATTATGGTGCACTGTACTTTAATGTTAACATTACGATACAGCCACAGACACCAGTTTCTTAACATAGGTCATTAAATTATCACTTTTGAATATATAATAGGATAATTATGATATGGAAGTAGATAAAAACACAATGCAAGCTGAATATAAAAAACACAATGCAAGCTGAATATATTTGACTTTATAATGTTAACATTAATGTACTGACACCGATACTTTAATGTTAATATTATTATAATGCACTGTACTTTAATGTTAACATTATGATACAGCCACAGACACCGGTTTCTTAATATAGGTCATTAAATTATCACTTCTGAATATATAATAGGATAATTATGATATGGAAGTAGATAAAAACACAATGCAAGCTGAATATAAAAAACACAATGCAAGCTGAATATATTTGACTTTATAATGTTAACATTAATGTACTGACACCGATACTTTAATGTTAATATTATTATGATGCACTGTACTTTAATGTTAAAATTATGATAAAGCCACAGACACCGGTTTCTTAATATAGGTCATTAAATTATCACTTCTGAATATATAATAGGATAATTATCATATGGATGTAGATAAAAACACAAATAATGCAAGCTGAATATAACATTATGATTTAGTTCCATGCGCCCAGGCAGGAAGCGAACCCGATCCGCGCGTAATGGCACGCTACACCATATTAACTCGCGGATTGGGTTACCCGAGAATCCAGTGTCTTTACTATGATCCACCCGAGTGAGAAATAGCTGGACGAAACTTGGTTATTTGGTGATAGGAATAGGCATGATGACTGGCAGTACCTACATAAATATTATGCCGTCATAATGAAAAAAAAACTAAATCGTTTTTTTTTTTAATGTGGTTGTTTAGAGCAATCAATGGGGACAATTTATATGTGACAAAATTATTAGTTTACAATAAGATTCCCTCCGAACGTAGACAGATCTACCGCGAACTCAGAAGTTCGTAAATTTTGGGGATTTGTCTCTCTCACTTCCACGAAAGCGGCATTAGAGTGACAGAGAAAAATCCCCGAAATTAGCGACCAACGGTGTCACGGTGGTAGGCAGCTTAAACACAAATAATGCAAGCTGAATATAACATTGCTGTGTGGTGACGGCAGTGAGAATACATTTGTCATCACCCCAACACCTCCTGCGGGTGTCGTAAGAGTCGACTAAGGGATTTAAGTGTCACTGACCATTATTTGAAAAAGGATTGATGATGGGCAGCAGCGTCATCATAGTGAACATATTACTTCGCCAGTCCGCTTGCCCAGCGTGACGGGCTTACCTCTATGCGTCTCTGCCTCTATGCGTATATAATGCGTGTTTACGCATAGTTAATAGGAGAGGCCTATGTCCAGCAGTGGACTATCATAGGCTGATGATGATGATGATGATGAATATAGCATTATGATTTAGCTCCATGCGCCTAGGCAGGAAGCGAACCCGATCCGCGCGTAATGGCACGCTACACCATATTAACTCGCGGATTGGGTTACCCGAGAATCCAGTGTCTTTACCATGATCCACCAGCCTGAGATACCTATAGCTGGGGATAACTTGGCTATTTGGTGATAGGAATTTAAGATTTTTAAAGTACATATAAACGTCATGTAACAATCAGGGTCATCTCCATTGCGCACAGTGTGACCAGATATTTTACACCAAATTCGGTTTCGTTAGCCATATACGACTATACGTGCTCATCGGAGTCTCCTAACTTAGCAAGCCGCTACGTATTACATTGATTTAAACTTTCACGATTATCACTCATATTTTAAAGACAAACGGGTCTTAATCGCGTAAACTTACGTTTAATTATATCCGCGTGGAATCCCGTGATTTACAAATGTGAGCGTGGTGAAACATCCATTTTAAAGCCATTGGATGTTGTGAGTGTTGTGTGTAGACCTAGTGACAACCCTAGCCTAGAAGTGAATTAATCAAGATCAAGTGCGGGTAGTTCGAAAAACCCGCGCAGCTCGAAGGTGTTGATACATTTTCTCGCCAGTCTGCCTGCGACCACGCGTGTAACGTCATGCCCGAAACGTCAGGATATAATTAAACGTATTAAGTTTACGCGATTAAGACCCGCTACGTATTGTTTGTCTCTTTCATTACTTAGCAGTTTGTTAAGTTAGAAGACGTTTATGAATAAGGGGGTTAAAATTCATTTTTTTAACATTCAGACGTCGGCTATCAGGGAAAAATATAATATTCATACCTTTGGAAAACTTTACATAGCCAATTACAAATAGATCGATTCATGAACTATAGAATATTAAATAATAAATTAAAATCGTGTGGCTTGAGAAACCGTAATGCTAAAATTATCTTTTAAATTGAACCACGTTGCTTGCCTCTTTTTCCAAGATAAGGGTTAGGACTAGGATCTCTATGTTGCCTACAGAACATTCTGGAAAATGTTTTGGTATGCAACAATTTTCATGTAACGTTATTGCTTGGATCAATGCTTAAGAGATGGTGATGATATGGTCAGCGACACTAATGGTTATTGGAAAATATAATATGATATTTTCGTACTTATACAACGTCTTACAAGGTAGGTTATTCTGCAATATGCAAGCGTGCGAGCGGGATGGACGCAAGCATTTATTCACAGATTCACATTACACTCACGTGGAAAACTCATGGTAAGTGTCTAGAGATTATGCATCTCGGTTTATTTCAAGCTATCCTTAGACGCGACAGTTTCGATAGAGTTACAATTTTCTAGGTGGGTAATTGCAAGAGATTGACTAAGCATGATGAAGAATTTGTGGTATGTATGAAAGTTAAGATACAAGGTAGATATAGCTACCGTTTGATATCCTTGAATTGTTTCATTCGTTACTTGAGTAAATTTTATAATTATTTACGTTCCTTATTAGGTTTTCATATCGTAGTAAATTTAAATTATAGTTTTAAGATAAGTTTAGTTTTTCTTATTTGTTTTAATTATTTATTTGTGAGTGTCATTTATAACTTTGTTATTAAATTACCTAACAGTGCCCTTAAAAAATCCTAATCATCAGAACGAGTATAAAACTTGAACAAAACCTGCAAGTGGGCGAAAATTAAAAAGAATTTACATCCCAAAAATATACATAAAATTTCCAGCATATTGCAATAGTCGTCTTTTCTTAATTATATCCTCCTACTATGTCGTTTCTAAAAGTTTGTTTAAATTTTACACCAACATTTCCGATTCCATAGATTCATTCTCGTCAAAATCAATATCGTAAAACTTAAATCAATATATTTAGCTACAATCTAATAGACCCTGTTACTCCATATTACGAAACCGATTACGCCGTTCCTGTCAACCGATTAATGTAAGACACGCTGTAAAATTTAATTTATTTACATATAGATACGATAGCGGGCGTTTTCGGCCCTCTGGCGCTCGGCGTGAAGCTGGCACCTCTACAGGGGGTTTTACTATGCTGGTTTAACTCTAATTTTTCACTATACAAAATATTTCTCATAATGGCACAATATTTTATTTTATTAAAATGGATGACATTATGACTTATGACATTGTCATTATACCAAAGAAAAAACGACCAAGATCACCAACGTCCGAGGTGGGAATTGAACCCACGTGCTCAGCTTTTGCGGGTGATGCCTGCACCGCTCGGCCACTCTATCTGGAGCCGGTCTTGAAAAATAAAAAAACACAAATTAAAATATTTAGTTGATAAATAATTAGATTTGAGTTTTCATAAGAACTTCAATTTTATTTTATTTTATTTATTTCAACTAACTTTTATTAACAGTTTTTCCAAACATACAAGTAACAGGTTACTTAAAAATATACTTTAGTAAGTAGGTATTGTATTATTTTAGTTGCACTGCCCACAATCTCTCTGCTTTGCTTAAAGGTTGACTGGTAGAGAATGCCTTATGGCATTAAGTCCGCCTTTTGTACGTCAAGTTTTTTAATTTTGTGCAATAAAAGTTAGATAAATAAATACTTAAAACTATTATATCGTCACCCTAGTTCACAAACGTACTAATTACACTTTTACTAATTTTACAGGAGAGCATTTTTAATGTTTGCACTTGAATATCTTTTTTTTAGTAGCAGATATTTTTATAATTATACATATATCATTTGAAATGATTTATTGAGATTCTATATTTAAGAAAAGAAAATACATATTAGTAAGTTTTAATGCTCAAATCTGAGGGTTAAGTAGTTCACCCCCCCAGTTAGTACGATTGGGCGCTACCAGATTATGAAATTAATGCAGTTAGTACATGCATTATGATACATGGTTCGACTAGGAAAAAACAAAATAACACCAGATTTGCTAAAAAGTTTTATTAGTATCAACATGTACTCGTTCTATAGAAACAGCTCAGTATAAACAAAAATCTTAGTCTCAAACTTCAAAATCCTAAACACTTATCTTATCTTATTGGTGGGGCCCTTACGGATACACTTCGACCCATTGGGATCTTTTGTGTAATTGCCCCCTATTTCCCCTACCCCAGGGATTGTTCTATCAACTCAATATGTTTGAGGATGGACCCTAGCGGTAGCGTTTTGACCTCCTTCGGTTCCAGATAGCCGGTTCCCAAGTCTTTCATCCTTTGTCTGGCGAGGGCATGACATTCGCACATCAAGTGTTTCATTGTCTTCTCTTCTTTGCCACACATTCTACAGTCTATGCTGTCAGCTATGCTATTCTCTTATTGACACATTCGACGCTGCGTTCGTCAACGAGCTCGATGTCGAGACAGCCTTGTCTAAAATCCTAGCTGTTTGATTTGACATTAGGAATCGAGGCTGTGAGCGAGGTTGTGGGCGAGTTCGTCGCTGTTTTTCGTTAGAGAATACGAAGTTCATACATTAAACGTCAAACTTTCGACGCAATGTAGTTCCAGCTCACGCCGCATTCGTCGCCGAGCACTAGTGTCGTTTAAAGTACATTAATGAATACCATTTATAGGCTCGACGCTGCCGCAGCACTGACGCAGCGCTGACAGCAAGGCGGTTTCCTTAGTGAATAACACTACAGAAAGACCCAGTTTGGCCAAAAGAGTTTTGACACCAAAGTGCCCCGTAAACACCCCCGTTATGAGTTTGAGTTGTCTTTTGCTATATTTCCAAAGTTTTTTGCTCCAGCCCGAGTCTACTTCGTGCATAAAGAGCTGTGAATGCCTGAGCCCCGTCAGATTGGTCCACTCTTCCTGGTGCTTCCATCTAACTCGCTCTTTCATGGCTGTTTTTATGGTTCCTTGTGAGAGTCCCAGCCCCCTCTTGCAAGCTCATCTGCATTTTCATTGCCAAAGAAGCCCTCGTGCCCTGGGATCCATACCAGTTGCACCTTGTTTCGCCTTCCAAGTACGTTCAGAGCTTGGATGCCGTTGAATACTAGTCTAGAGTCCACTTTAGGTGCCGTAAGGGCCTTAAGTGCTGCCTGACTGTCGCTTAATACATAGATATTCATACCTTGGGTCTGTCTATCTATAATCTCCTGTGCACGGGCAATTATCGCGTAGGTTTCCGCTTGGAATACAGTCGCATAGTTGCCCATACTTACACTACCACGGTGGACGTTTGCATAAATGCCTGCGCCCGTACCGGATCCAGTTTTGGATCCGTCAGTGTACCAAATAAGTGAAATAAGGTCGTTCTCATCAGAAATTGGTGGTTGTAGGGGGGCCCATTCGGTTCTATTATGAATTTATCCCAAATTTATTTATCTGAATCATCCGACAAAAAAATACTATTAGTTACATAAAAACCAGTTATACATCGAAATAGTTATTTACAACGCGCTGCACATATGTACTAAGTGCATTTAGCATAAGGAAAAGTCAACCTAAATTAAAACATAAGTATATTTATCACTTGCATAAATTATGTACAACCAAACTAAATCCCGTTAGCACACAATAATTATTTCTATAAACGTAAATCACTAGTGCACAACAATATAAAGTGTGGTTAGTATCATGAAGCCCCCAGGTATCATAATCTTATAATTATGCACAACCATATTAAGTGCTGTTATCACAAAATAAATATTTAAGCAAGAATAAAATGCTTGTGCACAACTGAATCAAGTGCAGTTAGTATCCGAGAGCCCCCAATTTTCATAATCCAATATCTATGCACAACCATCTTAAGTACTGTTAGAACAAAACAAATTGTTTGGTGAGAATAAAATGTTTATGCACAACCGCGTTAAGTGCCCACGCGGAAGCATTCCTCAAAATAAACAAAGCAATACAAAATCAAAAAAACACGTGAGTTTACAAATGCAACTTTATAAGATTGTTAAAATTATTTTGATAATAAGTTTAAAGAAAAAGTAACTTAAAATAAACGTTTTACTTACTCTTTGTCGGATTTCTTGACGATAATCTCGTCGTGCGTTTTCTGTCATTTTCTCGTATTAAATTTACCAATCTTCGACTCTTACTGTACATTGTATATTATACTAATCAGTTATTTTTTACTACACCTCAAACGGCGTGGGCGCAGCAACTGATTCAGTCAGTTACTTCCCGCTCCCGGCACCCCCGACGCTCCCAACCGTGAGTAGCACGGTGCGAGGAGGATAGATATAAGCTAATGAAGAGTAAAAGAGATAAAGCGACTTCTTCCCCGTACTACTGCCGCGAGCCACTTTGCCCGTCTGCGATGATTGGGTACTGAATTATAGGTATGAATCAAAAAAGGTTTAATAAAAGGTGTCTTGAATTTCGTACTAAAATACTTTAACGCATCAGTGCACAATAAAAACATTAGAAGCAATTATATAAACTACACTCAAAACTATTTCATCTTCGTTTAATTTCATGGCACATAGTATTAAAATGGTTTAACATTTTAGGTCAATAATAATTTCAGACACCAACATGAATTAAAGGTACTTGTTACGAATGTGTTCCTATAATTTTTAATATGTGCTCGTAATAAAATCACTTAGTACACATTTGCAGACATAAAATGTAAAAGCACATTGAGGATAAATGCACTTAGTACGATAGTACATGGCCATGAAATTGAAGCCTATTAACCTAAAATCACTTAAGATATATGAACGTAACAAATACAAAAAATAATGGATTTTAGTACGATAACACACGTATCAGCCGTACTTGATGTCATTGTGTCACGTTGTTTTCCATAGAAGGAAAAGGCTTTTCACAGTTTTGAAAACATCAAACGACGCAGATTTTTTTTTTGTATACGAAGCAATAATAAAATGAAAAATGAAAATTTTGTAATTAGTACGTTTGTGAACTAGGGTGACGATATTATAATAATATTATTTAACTGGTGGAAAAACTACACGAAATAAAAATAAAATAAATAATTAAAGGAAAGCTCGGGCCTATGACCAGCAATGGACCTATATCGGTTGAAATGCTGACGAGAATGTATACGCCACCGACTGTGACTTTTCTTATAATAACAAACGATTGAAGATACTATGAAGTAAGAACTGGTGGTTTTATTACATTAAGTTTTAATACTTTTTTTTTGTTGTTATACATTTTCCAGATCTGGTAGTTTGACAGTGACACGATTTGGCAGGTACTTGTTTTTGGCATTTTATAACAATCAACGTACTTAACTACTTGTTTTAACTAGTAAGCAATTTTCTACGTTCAAAGTGCACATTTTCTGCTGTAAACCATTGTGAAGTGGATTGTAATAAAGCGCGCATGTGCAATAATAAATACCTTACAATATTTCCTTCAGTCTCCTAATTTTGGCTAATGTGAGGAGGTTTTGGAAAAAGTAAGTGTATCAGGAGATTGAAAACTAGTATATTATTGGCACCGTGCGCGATGACAGCGCCATTGACAGGTGGCCATTTTAGACATTATAGTCGCCGCTTTCAAGCGGGAAGTAAGTAAATATTTTGAAAAATATTAATTAAATTTTGTGTTATTTTAATATATAAGGCAATTTTGGACAATTGCAGTCAGTAACATTATTGCTAATAACATTAATATTGTTGTTTTCAGTTAGAAATGAGCCTACTCATAACTAAAACGGGGTTTCGTGCCATCACGCACGACATCGTTTTCCAACCGGAGACGATGAATAAAGAGATAAAATTGGTGCAAGCTGGGCATGTTCTCGAGGTTGAAGATATTCGCCAAGAAGACATGTCCCGTATTATCAAATCCCGAGTGGTTCGCCAAGCTTCAGTGACAGCAACGGCGTACAAGACAACTTTGTTTGTAAGTATTATGTAAGCCGATTTTTGTGTTTCGATACCGTTCAATAAAAGTTTTTTCTATTCTCTAACAAATAAATTTACTTACAGCTAAACACCAATTCTCATGTAGAGAGTGTATCGTGCGACTGCGTTTATAATAAGAGCGGGAAAAGCACAATGCAGCACTTATATACTTCATCAATGTTCGATGAATGGTCTTGGAAATCGGTAAAATTTTATAGTCACTGATCTTCTTGGTGTTATTGCAATTAACAATAACACACCTTACTAGGCCCATATTAAATATTTATCTGAAAACGATGAGAAAATATTTGCTGCAGTATGGATTTGACAGCTGAAGTCGGCGACCATAATGTCAATTTTAGCCGCAGCGAGCGCGGCGATCGTTTCGGCTACCCCCTCCACCCGCTTTGCACCCTGCCAATAACATATTCATTCAGGTATACCTTGCAATATACTTACAGGGAGAATCTTAGAAGTTGGTAATAAAGTAGGTACTACAATTATGTCTGTCCCTTTTTCTAATTTATAGCAGACTGAATATTTCATTATTATAATTTTAGTTGTTTTTGACAAGAATACAGGCACATACATCGGAAAGCGTTTTTGTTTTATGCCATCAACCATATAGTGACTCCAATGTTCAAAACCCCCACTCGATGCACTCATCTCCGACTGCATTCCTCTGCACTGGGCCGATAATTTAATTATTTATACGATTATTATATAGCCAGTGTTTTGATTAGATTAATTGCACTCTAAGTATTGAACTGGTTAAAAAAGGATTTGGTGGCTCGTAATTTTTTTACGATCGAATTGGAAAGTGTTCTCCACAAATCCCTTGGGTGGAAAAGAAAGTAGATACACTAGATACGTACATGACATTTTTATTCTCACTGACATTTCTTCGCTATGATTTTGTTGCAAACCTCAGAGCTTAAAAGGGAATGAGCTGTTTGCTATCAAATGTTTTAACACCTAACTAACAACTTTTATCATACCAGCTAAATAATGGTCCATTTTACTCTAATATTTTAATCAACAATTTCCTTAAACAACAACGATAACGGCGTATTTTGGATTATTGGGCCGTTGATATACTTGATATATCAGTAAAGATAGTACTACGAGTCCCCTGTCGATTCATAAATATGTAATATAATATAAATATATGTAATATTTTTGCTCTCACTCCCCGACATTATTTATGATTTCTTTAAGTACTTAATTATATTACGAGGCAACATTATATTACAGCATACAACAATAAACTGAGTAATCAATCATATAAAATGGACTGCTAAACGACTCGGAAACGTGCTAACCCCTGGAATATAATGTAGGTTTCATTTGTTTATGAATGTCTGACTAATTCAAATATCTGTTCGAAATCAACTGCAAACTGTCTTCTAATTATACGCACGGCTTGAAAATTCGCATGCACGTGTATTTCCGCCAACAATTCAATGTTAAAACATAACGGGTAAGAGCCAGTTCTACCTACTTGCTTGCTGCACAAACTTACGGCCTTATTCATAAAAAGTTACGCGCCCGCTGATGGGTCGTTGTTGACCGGATGGCTAAAAACGTTATTCATAAACGTTCAATAGCGCTATTCAGCCGCTCAAACCTACTATAAATCCCCCGAAAGTTATAGAGCCGAGGACCCTTCTATAACGGTCTTATAACTTCTTATTTAACAAGATGGCTGCCAAAATTTTGATCAGCTGATTTTTGTCAGGTGCATAACCATGCGTTTAAAGTAGGCAGAAGAGAAAGATAAAGGTATGAAAGTCTGATTTGGTGTATAGTTTTTTATGGGTGCGCCAAAGTATTTATAAAATTGCAACTTAGATTATTGGAACTCCGAAAATTTTTCTTATACAATTTAACTTCATAATGATCGGTATTTAGAATAATCTTTGTTCATAATCATCATCACATAGAATTATTTATGTTCTTAATATTGTTTTTCATACATATTTTTAGTACTAACTTTTATGTTTATATAATTTTTCACTATACTTATTTTATGCTATATATTCTAATGTTATAGGTATTTATTTTTATCTGTACTGGTTTTATGTATGAATTATTTTTGTTTAATAAAATATAAATCGTACTATTACTGTAAACTAGCTACCTGCACAAATCAGGTTGTGGCAGAGTAGGTACTGTACTAAACGGGTTCCCTCTAAACTTTTTTTGTCCGAAACGCTCAGGACATAACAGACTTGGTATAATCTATTTTGGCATCAACTTAATGAGACAGAAACATCACTTGGCTTAAATAACAATACTTCGAATATTATTTTGTCCGAAACTATCTTGGCATATCATTAATTACACCGAGTGTTATAAGACAGAAATTAGATTTGTATTTTTTTTTGGGCATGTAGCCACATGTTCGAAACTTGCCTTTTTCGTCGGGCAGAAGTTGCTGTGAGGGTGAAAATTTCTGCAGTGAGCGAGCGAAGCGAGCGAACAAAACTTTCCGGGGCAGATCCGTCTCGGATTGGTTAGGTTAGAAGACTAAGGCGGGAGCTTTGCTCCCGCCTTAGTCTACGAGGTTATTTTTTTTTTAGTATCCTAGAAAGTACTCAGCTCAGTAACACAGTAAGTAACGTATAGAATATTACTACTACCTCGATTATATTGAGAGGTTGTAATTATTCCTTCTCTGTTATGCTAAAACAAACTATGCCGATACTTTTTATGCACATCCAGATTATGCCTCATCATAAATAGGAGCATCGAAATTATGCTCGAATAATATTCGAACAACTCGAAATCTGCCATAAAGAAATATGCTAAAGTTGAGTATGTCACAACAGTTTCTGCACAAAGCCCATTATGACTACATAGTTTATGTCATTCATAAAAGAATTATACCACAACAGAGTGAACCTAATGGGAAAATGTTTATAAATAAACAATTTATTTCAAATAATTTTATGAGTATAGATTAATCTACTTGACGACTTTAGGAGGATAAAATTTCGAAATAAAAATCGTTATGAACATTGTAGGTAGAAGTATAATTTTTAGTAAGAAAAAAAGTATGAGAAAAAATTTTCGGAGTAATGATGATTATGAGTAAAAAACGGTATCAGTAAAAATATTCGAAGAAAAAATTGTATAAGTGCCAATATGGACCCGTTTTTTATATCGTCTATTCATCTGATTATTATTAAATACCTATGTATCCAGAGATACTTAATTATATTTAGATAGGTATTTAAAATAAATATCCGATGATTTATTGTAAGTAGTTACGCAGTTTCGATTTTCTCTACATGCAACATTACACGAATCAGAAATGGTGGGAAAACTAATCTCCAACTTTTTTAATTTAAAATTTTGTTGACAGTTTTTCAACCATTTCAACTTCAACGTCAATACGCAGTGAGACTCCATCATGCAGGCCTTAAACGCTATTGATGCCGTAAATAATTTGTGTAATCCGCCGCGGCGTCCAAAAATATATAACATAAGGGCAGATCCCATTGAGGATCTGCCCGATGTTGAATTTAGGCGGCGATACCGCTTTAATAAGGCGACTGTTTTGTATATAGTAGAGTTTGTGAAAGAAGACCTGAAGAAAGATCGCAGAGGAGCTGGCCTCACACCAGAACTTCAGGTTCTAACTGCAATTAGGTGTTGGGGTCGCAAGGAAGTAAATATTTATTTATTACTTACCCGTACTACTAACTGCCCATACCTAGGTACTAACTAGCCATACAATTATGTTTCGTTATCTGACCGTCATCGCAAGTACCTAATCTAGCCCACCTAACGAAGACCAAAAGCTGCCTCTCGGGGGAAATAACTCGTGTACAAGCGAATTTTGGCATAGTTGTAGGGAATGGTATTTTAAACCACATACTAAAAGTACTGGTGGTTAGGGGTGGAGCTAACGGGGGAGAGGGGTGTAAAGATCCTTATTTTTAATTTTTCGTAAATAACTCGTTAATCGTGGCTTATAACAAAAAATGTTCTAGCACATAAGTAATCTACATAAAATTCTCTACAAAAAAGATGTCTGCATGTTTCCTCTGGGATCACTGTGTCATGAGATAAGAAAGCAAGAAGATGGACAATAAAGAAATAAACACGTTTGTTTAAGTAGGTATAGCACATACAGGATGCTCGCGAGCATTCCAAAAGATTTTAATGTTCAATTCCTGACCATATTTAGAGTCTTTAATGTTATGTAAAATTTAATGAATTCGGCTTGGTTTCAGAGATAATCAACCTTTTTTTCGAAATAAGTTTTTCGACGTAACTCGTCATAAAACTTCTTTTTGATTGCAATGCTACCACAATGTGTTTTAATATTACCACACCTTTTAGCTGGCAATCAAAAAATGGGAATAGACTTGACGAAATAACCTGTCCCTAAAAAAAATTCAAATAAATAATTTTAACAGATTGTTGTTATGATAAAAAGTACTGGAAATATAAAAAGTATTCAAAAAGTGTAAAAAAAAGATAAAAAAAAATTTTTTTTTTGGTGGTAGGTATTTATTAGGTTTACTAATAAAAATGCAGAGTGTGATTACGCAGATATAATAGGAAAACGTATTTAAGTAACTAATTTGGTGTTTACATGAGAGCTGCCATTGATCGACTGACATACAAAAAGTAAACAAACAGATTCATAGAACGGTTGCTACACAAATATAAATTTGACAAGGTTCTATCTACGGCCAGTATAGTGGCTCTTAGGAAAAGGTGTAATATATCACATTAAACGTAATATCTTCATACACCCCCTTAATGTGCATATCCAAAATAAATAACAACACAGTAAAACATACAAAACAAAGTAGTATCAAAGAATAACAATAAGAAAATAAACAATTAGCTAACTATGCCTAAACCACGCATGCACGTGTAGTGCTTCTCTCTAGGCAAAGCCTTTGTTAATATATCGGCGAGCATTGATTCAGTCGGCAAGTACTTTAGCTCAATACTCTTATTATTCTTTAATACACTTCTTAAAAAATGGTACCTGATGTCGATGTGCTTACTCCGAGAATGGAACATTGGATCTCCGGCAAGGCAAATAGCCCCCTGATTATCTACATGTAAAGATAATGGTGCGAACTTACCTAACCCAATTTCAGTAAGCAGGCTGTTCAGGTATATGCCCTCCTTCATTGACGATGCCATGCTAATATACTCAGCTTGGCAGCTTGAAGTCGACACACATTTTTGCTTCTCTGACTTCCATGACACGCATCCACCTCCTAGCATAAAAACATAACCTGAGTAAGAGCGCCTATCTATCAAACATCCTCCCCAGTCCGCATCTGAGTATCCATGCAATGATTTACCTGTCTTCGTGTACAGAAGTCCATACGATTTCGTATGTTTTAAGTACCGTAATACACGCTTCGTGGCATTCCAACATTGTTCATTAGCACAATCCAAGAATTGACTCAATATAGTCACCGTATTCGTAATATCGGGTCTTGTTCCAATCGAGAGATACATTAACGAACCGATTATTTCGCGATATGGATACTGTTCACTTTCACTGCACTTCGCGATAGGTTTTTCCATCTTATATTTATACTCCATAGGTGTACATATGGGATTACATTTATCCATTTTAAACTTGATTAACAAATCCTCAATATATTTTTCTTGTGTCAATTTAATGCCTTTGTCACACCTGACAAACTCTATGCCTAACATATATTTCGCAATGCCATAATCTTTCAATTCAAACTTAGTGGCCAGTTCTTTTTTGAAACTTTCTATGCATTCACCTCTTTGCGATGCGACTAGAATATCGTCAACATAGACTAGTACAAAGAGTTTAGTTTGCGAATCTATATCCTTGAAATAAAGGCACGGCTCATTCAAAGAGACTTGCAACCCCATGCACTTGAGCTGCTCGTCCAGTCTGATGTTCCACTGTCGTCCAGCTTGTTTAAGCCCATACAGCGACCTCTTGAGTAGGCATACGTTGCCCCCGGACTTCAGGTCACACAACATCTTGCTGGCTCTTTCGTGTATAGCTGAACCTTGCTGCTCCGAACGCATGAGCTCTTGTAGGCATTCTTCTAAAAGATCTGGTACCTTCATATATATCTCTTCTTCTAGTAAACCATTTAAATATGCCGTATTAATGTCTAACTGATGAATTTCAAGATCGAGTTCCGTTGCGAGTGCAACTAACAATCTTACCGAGTCGAGTCTAGCAACCGGCGCAAATGTATTCTGGTAGTCAATACCGTACCGCTGGCTAGAACCTTTTGCTACTAACCTGGCTTTCTTCTTCTCAGTTTTGTCCACATTTAGCTTTGTCGTTAAAACATAACGGCAGCCTACGACATTTCGGCCCATAGGTTTGCTTACAATATCGAAAGTATCGTTTTTAATTAAACTTTTCACTTCCGAAAGTATCGCATCCTTCCATCCTTTTCTCTCATTACCCGATAAAGCCTGCTTTAAGGTAATTCCGGCTATTCCAGCGAAATCCTCACAGTCTAAGTACTCCTCAGCCGACTCGACGTTTTCTTCCACGGGTGCTTGTGGCTCTATGTCTTCCACTGGAATTTGTGACTCCACGTCTTCTACGGGAACTTGCGGTTCTACGTCAACCATATTGTACTTTTTCCGTGGGCGTCCGACATGACCTCGCTCCAGTCGTGGTCTTCCTGGACCTCTCTTCATTTCCTTCCCCCCATCAACATTAACCTCATCTTGATGATGATCATGTTGAAATGGTTCCTCGGCAATATCAGGATCGTTTGTCAATTGACGGGATTCCACGGGAACTCCTTCTTGCCTCTCTGGTATGGGTTCAGGATCTACAAGATCATTGTCATGTTCGGAAATCGCTTCGACTGGACTCTCAGTACTATGTACCGGATGAAATTCTATTTCGACCTTTGAAGGTTCTTTTTGACTACTTACCGATTCACCCTTATCAATTTCGAAGGGGTCAATCTTCATGTTCATGTTACTCTTCACTTTCATTCTTTGTTTCGTGAAATTTCACATCTCTTGACATAATAACTTGACGTTGTTTTGGTATCCATACTCTATAACCTTTTCGATCTCGAGGATAGCCTACAAAGATTCCTTCCAGGCTTCGCGGAGCAAACTTATCTTTTCCGGTTGACTTGTCCAAGACATGTGCCTTAGACCCAAACTTGTGTAAGTAGTCTAATTTCACAGGTCGTTCAAACCATTTCTCAAAAGGTATTTCACCTTCAAGACTGCTGGTTGGACAACGGTTTCTTATGTGGCACGCTGTTGCAACAGCATCTGCCCAGAAACCCGGAGAAAGTCCTGACGAAATGAGCAGGCATCTCGCCATTTCCGTTAAGGTCCTGTTCTTCCGTTCAGCAACTGAGTTTTGCTGAGGTACTCCTGGAATTGTCAATCTTCTTGCTATTCCTTCTTCCTTCAAGAACTCGTCGAAGTTTCGATTACAGTACTCACCTCCGTTATCCGTATGAAGATACGTTATTTTTCTTCCAAATAGGTTCTCAACATGATTTTTATATACCTTGAAGGTGGTGAAGACTTCACTTTTCTTGCTGAGAAAATACACTTCACACCATCTCGTATGATCGTCGATAAATGTTACAAAGTATTTAGCTCCATTTATTGACGTATGTTGCATGGGTCCCACGACATCAGAATGAATTATTCTCAACTTCTCATCGCATGGCCCACTCGATCTCGAAAAAGGTAACCTACTCATTTTTCCTTCCGCACAAACATCACAATCGTACAACTCACTTACATCTGCCATCTTTAGGTTCATGCCGGACTTATTTAAAAGTCGCACAAGATCCTTAGCATTTAAATGTCCTAAAATTTCATGCATCAACCTTACGTCAACCTTTCGCTCAGAAATCGCTGACACTCTATCACATTGTTCCTTAACGTAATATAAATTACCTTTACGATTCGCGACAATTTTAACGTTACCATAGCTATCTTGGACACTAGCTATGTGTTTGTCAAACGTAACGCTAAAGCCCTGATCAGTAATTTTGGCTACTGAAATTAGGTTACATCGCAAATCTGGGACAAATAGAGTATTTGGCCGTTGGACAATAGTTTTAGAACCATTATTACATGTAGGTAATCTTACTGTACCTTTACCTTGTACTTCTGTGCTCGAATTCGTCGCTAAATTAAGCTTACCGGAGAAGGGTATTAATGTAGTATCAAATTTGCCTGCGTCATTGCACAAATGTGACGTACACCCACTGTCGAAGATCCAATCTCCATTCTCATTGCAAACAGCATTAACATCTGAAACACAATTAAATGTTACAAAATTGGAATCGACATCTGTAAAATCACTTATGTTTGACACATACTTTACGGCACTACTACTATTCTGTTCCTTTTTCTTTTGAGTACAATCCGAGGCTTTATGACCGTGTTGATGACATTTAAAACATTTGTATCTGAACTTCGAATCGATTTGCTCATCACATGCGCGTTGCCGTGACACCGTGCCACTCTTGGGTTTAGAAGATCTCTTTCCTTTTACCAGAAGTGCCCTATCTACACTTTCTTTTCTATTTCTGGAATGTTCTTCTTCTAAAATTTTAATCTTCAGAGCCTCTGGTTTCGGTAACGAATCTCGTGATTCTATGGCACATCTGAAGTTGTCAAAACTGGGCGGCAAGCTATACAAAAGCATAATTGAAGCCAAATCATCATGCATTTCAATGTCCATGTCAGCTAGTTGGCTTTTCACATCGAAAAATCGCATGACATGTTCTCTGATGTCACCATCTTCCTCCAATTTACGAAGCAGTAGCTCTTTTAATAATGTAGCCTTTTTCGCAGGTCCCTTCGATGCATGTACGTCTTGCAGTTTTATCCATACATCTCGCGATGTCTTACAACCTCTCAAATGACGTAATTCGCTCGGGGTTATCGATAAAATGAGATCCGACTTAGCTTTTGAGTCTCCGATGTCCCATTTTGCTGCCTCGGCTGGTTCTGCTGGTTTCTTGATAGTTCCGTTCACGTATCCCCAGGCATAATTTTTTATTAAAACTGCTTCCACTTGGATCTTCCACGTCTCATAATTGCTCTCGTTGAGCTGATCAATTTTCACAGTACTACTCATTTCTGCTGAAATTCTTTACCTTTTACGTTTTTACAGGAATCCTGCTTTGCATGGACGGTCCATAACCACTATTAGGTTTACTAATAAAAATGCAGAGTGTGATTACGCAGATATAATAGGAAAACGTATTTAAGTAACTAATTTGGTGTTTACATGAGAGTTGCCATTGATCGACTGACATACAAAAAGTAAACAAACAGATTCATAGAACGGTTGCTACACAAATATAAATTTGACAAGGTTCTATCTACGGCCAGTATAGTGGCTCTTAGGAAAAGGTGTAATATATCACATTAAACGTAATATCTTCATAGTATTTCACATTAGGTCTCATAATATTTTTTGTTTGATTTGATGTCTAGAATGCATAGTTAAAATCTTTTGACGATAATTATAAGAATATTTTAGAATCAGAAGATAATTAGGAATTTTATTTTTACTAATAAGTATACAGGGCGCGCCCGGGTGCGAGCATTCCAAAAAATTTTAAGTATGCATTCTAGATATCAAAATAAACAAAAATGATTATGACACCTAATGTCAAATACCACCAAAAAAAATTTTTTTTTTCTCTTTTTTTTTACACTTTTTGAATACTTTTTAACATTTCCAGTACTTTTTATCACAACAACAATACAGTCTGCCTGCGACCACGGGTGTAACGTCATGCCCGAAACGTCAGGATATAATTAAACGTAAGTTTACGCGATTAAGACCCGTTTGTCTTTAAAATATGAGTGATAATCGTGAAAGTTTAAATCAATATAACAATCTGTTAAAATTATTTATTTGAATATTTTTTTTGGGACAGGTTATTTCGTCAAGTCTATTCCCATTTTTTGATTGCCAGCTAAAAGGTGTGGTAATATTAAAACACATTGTGGTAGCATTGCAATCAAAAAGAAGTTTTATGACGAGTTACGTCGAAAAATTTATTTCGAAAAAAGGTTGATTATCTCTGAAACCAAGCCGAATCCAGGAAATTTTATAAAACATTAAAGACTCTAAATATGGTCAGGAATTGAAAATTAAAATCTTTTTAAATGCTTGCGAGCATACTGTATGTGCTATACCTACTTAAACAAACGTGTTTATTTCTTTATTGTCCATCTTCTTGCTTTCTTATCTCATGACACAGTGATCCCAGAGGAAACGTGCATATTTCTTTTTTGTAGAGAATTTTATGTAGATTACTTATGTACTAGAACATTTTTTGCTATAAGCCACGGTTTACGAGTTATTTACGAAAAATTAAAAATAAGGACCTTTACACCCCCCTCCCCCCGTTAGCTCCACCCCTAACCACCAGTACTTTTAGTATGTGGTTTAATTAAAACACCATTCCCTACGACTATGCCAAAATTCGCTTATACACGAGTTTTTTCCTCTGAGTTTCCTTCGTTTGGTGTACTAATCATAAAGCTAACTGTTTTGATTAGTTACCTAGGTAAAAGAATACGTAGTAAGTACCTAATAATTTCAGGTTCAAGATGATGATAATATAATTATTTGAGATAAAAGTAAGTAACAAGGAATTAGGAAATATTTGCGAATTCCCGCCAGACAGCTGTCAAACTTTTTTTAATTTGCGGTGAGACCACATTTTTGTCTATGATTTTGTCAAGGCGCCAACATAACGCGTCTAATCCGTTCAACAGCGGCTCAACAGTTATCGGAGAGATATTGAGCGTTTATGAATAACACTTCTTATAAACCGTTCAACAAGACTTATCGGTTCGATAACTATTGGGCCCCTCAAACCTTCAACGAGGAATTTTTATGAATAAGGCCGTTAGTATGTAGTGAACCATCGTGTTTCTTTCCTCGGTAAAGTCCATATTTTTTTAACTGTCAAAAAAGGAAGTTCTCAGTTTCATTGGATATTATATTTTATTTGATTTATATTTTGGTTCACTAACAGTTGTTGACACTATTAATATCTATAGTTACATTTTCCTTAGCTTAAACATTTCTAAGTGTAACAATCACTTACAGGTAAACACAGCATGCATTGTAATTCTAAATAGGGTATTATAATTATGTTCTTAACTAATACTAAATTTTAGAATTTAGTTTGACTTGTACTCATCAGTTCTTCACTGATTTAAAAAATTACACAAGGGTTGTTATTATAATATGTAAGTTACTCGATATTTTCGAGAGAGATTTTTTTTAAATCGGCTTATTGATTTACGGTGGTTCGATTGCCAGGTCTAAAACCGCTGTGGTATGGTATATAATTAAAAGGTATTTTGATGTTTAATAATAATTTTCTAATAATAATTGTCTAAAAATAATACGACAGTTTATGAATTCTGTATTAAACAAAGTATCTTTATTCATTCAGCGCAAATGCCTATTCGAAAGTAAATAGATATGCCAATTTTTATGCAATTGTAGCTAGTATAAATACTACATAATTATGTACCACAAATTGTTGTTTTTGCGGCTAACAAACCTTGAACATTTTTTTGGTAAATATATCTGGGATGCTCTGTTTCAATTCAATGCAATGCTATCATGCAACAACATTAACATTTTGTAATTTTAAACCGATTACTATTGTACAATCAAAACTCCATCCAAGAACAAGTTTAATCTTATTATTACTGTCGGCGAAGGGATTATCGCTTTATTAAGTTAAGCTCTGAGTAAGTTATTAATGATGACTTGTGCTGTTCCTGCGACATGAGATCAAAAACATGTTGACAAATCGTACGTGCCATCGAATGTTACGCAATTGTAACTCTGACTATGATAAGTACATATTTATAGGTAAGTACTAAGTACGAGTACATCTTAATGAATACAAATCTTTTTCTCAAAATATGCAATGAAAATGTTGTCATTATGTGCCTAAAAATAGGCTCGGAAATATCCCATTTAGGGCTTGTCAAACAGAAGACGATTGTAATGGAATTTCATACAAATATTACAGGCCTAGGCCTATAAAATGATTGCTTTGTTTTGGTGTCTTTGTGATTGGGTCAATTCGTTAAAAAAATGCTGTGTTACGATCAAATACGTGTTTTGCTTATTAAATAAACAAATTGATAATTTTATTTTCATTTGTGGGATGTTTGGGAGAATTTATTAGGAAATACAAGCTACGGTGAAAATAAGAGCTTGCACGCCTCATGTTTATATCCGACCCACAAGCCCTTAATTCCTAGCCTCTGCAAAAATGTACTATTTCCTTCGCTTTTTCACAGAAACATCCGAATTCATATTGCTGTCTTAATAAATATCAGAATCCATTGTAATGAAGCAAACAGAAAAAGAATTTCTGACTTTTCTGTGAAAAGCCGAAGGAAAAAGACTAGATCTGTACTAGATAGGCCATTTTTCGTTGTCCATCGAACTATCTTTTATATAGTTTTTCATGTAATTTCTATTCAGACTCCCATTTCTTTCGCTTCTAATATTTGTTCTTAAAGCTGTTACTTTTTTTACCCGGCTTAAGGGTTTGATCCAATTTGAACTTCAATGGCCATGTTGTGGTACCTATTTCAATTTTACCTAATACCTATTTTTAAAACTATTTTCTCTAAAAGTTTATATAAAATTATGAAATATGATCCTATTTCCGTTTTTAAACGAGATAGTTTATTTCCAAACAAGTTAAACAATGCTAAATTAACCGTAATAGCCGAAATTCCTCCCGGTATCCAAATTGGTTTGCTCAATGATCCATATTATAATTAAACTGGATAAAAGGTTTTCACAGCTCGTTAGTTGCAACCTTTAGGTAAACAGTTTTACATTTATTGCATAAGTATGGTTTGCTCGTGACGTATAGATAATAACGACTATCAATGTTAGGGTCTTCTAAATTTTGGAGTAGTTTGATGAAAAAAAAATGTTGGGTTGAATTCGGCTGCCACTTTGATTATCACTACTAACACCTAGCTTGTTTGATAGTATGGATGTTTTCTGTATGTATACAGGGCGTCCCAAAGTTATGGGACATGAAGGGGAAGTACCTTAAATATCGTAATAACACATTTTGCTGAAAGAAGACTTTATTTTATTTTAAAAATTTACTAATTCCGCATTCAAAGATTTTCAAAAAATTACTTGCTTCACCCGGAAATCGAATTAACTACATTTTTTTTCGAATTTTGAACCAAACTTTTTTGGTTATTCATTCAGTTTTAGATACTATGTTTCTTATGATTTTTTTTTAATTTTTATCCATTCTTTCGAATGGAATCATAAAATTACGAAAAAAAATATTTTCGTATTAAAGTAGGTTCGATGCCTAGAAAAGGCAAATTTTTTTTGGAATTTTTTTAAATGCAGTATTATTGAATTTTCAAAATAAAATAAAGCCTTCATACAGCAAAATATCCTATCTACGATATTTAAGGTACCTACTTCCGCTTCATGTCCCACAACTTTGGGACGCCCTGTATATAGCGGGTAAAGTCAACCAATAACTTTATTACATCAGTTGTTAGAAGTTTTTACCACTTCTCATTTCGACATGGCTCTAGAGTGGCAATTGATAAAGTACCTATACCTAAACACTGACTGAAACTCAGATCTTAACGGTCACAAATACTAAAGAATACAAGCAAATTAATTTAAAATACGATTTCGAGTATCATAGCTAAGTTTTTGTCAGCCTCCGTAGCCTAGAGAAAAAATCTAATTGACAGTAAACCTGCGATTTACTGTCAATTAGAAAACTTTACATTTTACATACAGTCATAAAAACACATAAAAAAACCCCTTACAAACCATTACTGGCGTCTGGCAGAAGAAAAAGTACCAAAATACTCAATCCCCCTAAATTTAAAACGGTTTTTGCAAGGAGGCAACAGTTAGCCCAATCGGCCAAACTGTACAATGTTATAAACCAAAGTATCGACATTTACTCCACCACCAGCCATGAATGCAAAAATAAAATGACGGAATGGTTAAAAACAAAAAGTTATTCAGACATAGAAAAACTACTGGAAAATAACTTTTAGTGTCCTATATAGTTACACATACACACACACGCACACACACACACACACACGCACACACACACACACACACACACACACACACACACACACACACACACACACACACACACACACAGTGTTTTATGTACTTATCATCTAAAAGTCAATATAAGATAAACAAACGATCAATGTAGTTGTGTATACAGTCTGTACTGTACCTACCTACTCTTTAGTCTTTAGTAATGTAATCTTATTTTTGTTTTATTTTATTTCAAATGTAATCGTACAAGTTATGTTCTCATAACTATATATTTATGTTCTCAATACTCTGCTACTATTAAGGAAGAGCGATGTGTCTTAATACAAGTATTTATATTACTTAAAAAGAGGCATCAGCACAGTAATTGTAATGTATTTTGTAAGATACGCAATAAAATATTTTCATTTTCAAAAAAAATATTTTCATTTTCATTTTCATTATTTGCATATTTTTTTTAAGTTGTCATATACCAAAGTTAAATATCGAATTCACCAACGTCCGAGGTAGGATTCAAATAGAATGATAGTCTTTACTATTGTCTGCTCTCTCCTATACTAAATGTCCAATTTGAAGTGCTCTCATATTGGTTTTGTGTGACGTTTTTGTTATTCACGTCACGGATTGACCAAAGACAATAAATAATGCAATCAATTGCAACAGAGGCCCTTGAATCTGGGTTTACGATGCAGGTGGGTCTACATATTAAAATCCGTTATATTGTTTGTTACGTTAATTTCCAATAGTTGACACGATTCTGACTTATCGCTGAAGATCAAGTTATATTCAGTTAATATATTTGTGAGCCCTATTAGTAAAACACACCACTTTGTCGCTTATCACAAGGACGCTTAAAGTCGCCGTCGACACAATTTGCCAACAATGTCAAAGACACACTAATAGGTATTCAAAGTGACTGTATGTTTTTTTCTCAAACTTGCAATGAAATGCTGGCATTACGTATGTCAAATTAAACCTGGAAGAACTCTCGCTAGTTCGATGATTGAACATGATATGTAAAGGCATTTCATAAACTTAGCCGTAAATTTACTTTGCAGTCCTAAGGCCTCGGTCGTTTTGACCAGCCGCCGCCCGCCGCGTGCGGCCGACGACAGACGCCGGCCGCCGCGGCCAGCGTGTGAACTGGGTATTATGGTCGTTTTGAGATCGTAGCCGCGGCGGCCAGTCGCGGCAGTTTCAGAGGGTTTTGTTTGTGAACGGACGTGTGTGATGGAAAAAACTATAGCATATCTACTGCTTAAGGAAGAAGAGGAGGAGGACTATCTAATAGTATTAAGAAAGCAGAAGAAAAAGAAGAACAACATGTTTAAATGTAGAAAAACGGAGGGTGCCTACAATATTTTGATCAGTAGGCATTTAAATGATAATGAACTAAAATTTGTGGAATATTTTCGACTATCACGGCCGGAATTTTCGACAGTACTAAGGTTTATTGAACAAGATTTGACGAACCCACCATATATACTCTCCCATACTTTTTGCTTCAAATTATTGTTTTTGAAGTTTTTATCCTGCGAATCGTGCAATATACTGTGCACTTGAACTAATTCAATCAAAAACTCGTCACTTTCCTTTGTAAATTTATCCATATTGTCCGAGCGTCCACACGCCGCAATGCTCCAAAATGACTAGAGACGCGGCGGCCAGCGGGCGGCAGTAGCACTCCCGAACATTCCCGAATACACCATTCGCCGCGTCTCTAGTCATTTTGGAGCATTGCGGCGTGTGGACGCTCGGACAATATGGATAAATTTACAAAGGAAAGTGACGAGTTTTTGATTGAATTAGTTCAAGTGCACAATATATTGCACGATTCGCAGGATAAAAACTTCAAAAACAATAATTTGAAGCAAAAAGTATGGGAGAGTATATATGGTGGATTCGTCAAATCTTGTTCAATAAACCTTAGTACTGTCAAAAATTCCGGCCGTGATAGTCGAAAATATTCCACAAATTTTAGTTCATTATCATTTAAATGCCTACTGATCAAAATATTGTAGGCACCCTCCGTTTTTCTACATTTAAATATGTTGTTCTTCTTTTTCTTCTGCTTTCTTAATACTATTAGATAGTCCTCCTCCTCTTCTTCCTTAAGCAGTAGATATGCTATAGTTTTTTCCATCACACACGTCCGTTCACAAACAAAACCCTCTGAAACTGCCGCGACTGGCCGCCGCGGCTACGATCTCAAAACGACCATAATACCCAGTTCACACGCTGGCCGCGGCGGCCGGCGTCTGTCGTCGGCCGCACGCGGCGGGCGGCGGCTGGTCAAAACGACCGAGGCCTAAGACTGCAAAGTAAATTTACGGCTGAGTTTTTTTTATTATTTTGTAGGTAGATTATTTGTTAGTGTACTATGGTCTATGAAAATCACTTTAGATTTTTTATTTCATTGCAAGTTTGAGAAAAGCACTATTGGCAGGGTGCAAAGCGGGTGGAGGGGGTAGCCGAAACGATCGCCGCGCTCGCTGCGGCTAAAATTGACATTATGGTCGCCGACTTCAGCTGTCAAATCCATACTGCAGCAAATATTTTCTCATCGTTTTCAGATAAATATTTAATATGGGCCTAGTAAGGTGTGTTATTATTAATTGCAATAACACCAAGAAGATCAGTGACTGTAAATTTTACCGATTTCCAAGACCATTCATCGAACATTGATGAAGTATATAAGTACTGCAATGTGCTTGCATTTCCCACTCTTATTATAAACGCAGTCGCACGATACACTCTCTACATGAGAATTGGTGTTTAGCTGTAAGTAAATTTATTTGTTAGAGAATAGAAAAAACTTTTATTGAACGGTATCGAAACACAAAAATCGGCTTACATAATACTTACAAACAAAGTTGTCTTGTACGCCGTTGCTGTCACTGAAGCTTGGCGAACCACTCGGGATTTGATAATACGGGACATGTCTTCTTGGCGAATATCTTCAACCTCGAGAACATGCCCAGCTTGCACCAATTTTATCCCTTTATTCATCGTCTCCGGTTGGAAAACGATGTCGTGCGTGATGGCACGAAACCCCGTTTTAGTTATGACTGTTATGAGTAGGCTCATTTCTAACTGAAAACAACAATATTAATGTTATTAGCAATAATGTTACTGACTGCAATTGTCCAAAATTGCCTTATATATTAAAATAACACAAAATTTAATTAATATTTTTCAAAATATTTACTTACTTCCCGCTTGAAAGCGGCGACTATAATGTCTAAAATGGCCACCTGTCAATGGCGCTGTCATCGCGCACGGTGCCAATTCAAATCTCGGCGAGAAAAAAGGTTACAAGCCGCGTAGCGTATCTCTATCTGGCCTCAGTTCCTTCGGTCAGACAGTATAATTATGTATTAATGTACTATTATGTTTGTTACCTCAGAACTTCCGGCTGGGTGATTTTGATATTTTTTTTATCGACGTCAAAATAAACCGAGATGGTCCCGTTGGACCAAGTCGGGAAATCAGCAGAAGTCGTTTTTTATTTTAATTTTAATTTGGTAATTATGAATCAAGGAAATGGTAGTTTAAATAAAAAAAAACATATACTTTTAAGATTAGAAAACATCAATTTATTTTTATAATTAAACAAATTGATATTGAAGTTACTTTTTTTACAATGCGGATAATCCCACAATGTCGTAACAGATGTGCTTACCATAGAAAAAATCAACTACGAAAGACTCTGGTTGTCACGGGATTCGAACCCGCTGCCTCTGGATTGCCGGTCCAACGTGCTACCAATTACACCAGACGACCTTCCGTCGATCACAGCGAATTTTTCCAATGGTATTGTGAATCTAATCACTAGCGACATCTGTACGTAATGTTTCGAAGGTACTACAACCTTAAGCCACACTCCTAAGACGTATGCATCACATAATCGTCTGCAAGCTCGGCAACTCTACGCTGCGTTGAATTTGCTAGAGAGGGCGCTGTAATCAATACAAGATTAGAAAACATCAATTTATTTTTATAATTAAACAAATTGATATTGAAGTTACTTTTTTTACAATGCGGATAATCCCACAATGTCGTAACAGATGTGCTTACCATAGAAAAAATCAACTACGAAAGACTCTGGTTGTCACGGGATTCGAACCCGCTGCCTCTGGATTGCCGGTCCAACGTGCTACCAATTACACCAGACGACCTTCCGTCGATCACAGCGAATTTTTCCAATGGTATTGTGAATCTAATCACTAGCGACATCTGTACGTAATGTTTCGAAGGTACTACAACCTTAAGCCACACTCCTAAGACGTATGCATCACGTAATCGTCTGCAAGCTCGGCAACTCTACGCTGCGTTGAATTTGCTAGAGAGGGCGCTGTAATCAATACAAGATTAGAAAACATCAATTTATTTTTATAATTAAACAAATTGATATTGAAGTTAATATACTTTTAGGTTAGAACTTTGTGTACTTGATAAGGCAACTAAGGATGAATGCGCTTTAGAGTTACATCTCTGTGACAATAGATTGATACAATACTTTACAATAATGATTGTTACAACTAGGAAACAATCTCAAAAATCAAGTTTTACGACTTGCAAATCGTCTCGGCAAGGCCGACAACACAATTGAAGTGAACGATAAATAGATATGCTCTACTTGATAGGTCATCCTTCTTCAAGTAAAGACGGTCGTAAGTGCCTTTAAAGATTTATGGCTGAAGTTTTAGTTGACCAAGCATGTGATAGCTTTCGATATCTTATTCCTTAGTTAATAAAGTTGCGATTTGATTTACATAGGTTGTTTAGTCGCATATGTTGAAAACCGCCGCTATTATTACGCAACCTCGTATCTGCGACACTTACTTGACGGAAAAAACAGCCGTATTCTCAGTGAAAGAAAGGTGATATTTCTATGAATTGATTACCAGATCCGAGGTTTAAATATAACTACAAACTGTTTCAATATGCTTTTTAGCTTTTGTTGTTAGGTTAATAGACGTGTCTGCGGTTTGCGAATAATTATAGAACCATTGGACACCCGTGATTTCAGAGTCAATGACATTGTAATCAGCTTGTTTATTTGATTGCCTAGGTATTGGTGTCTATTAAATATTCTAGACTGGCTAGATTACATCGCTTTTCGAGCCTATTTTAAACCAACTTCAAAAAAGGAGGTTCTCAATTCGACTTTTTAGGGTTCCGTAGCCAAAATGGCAAAAACGGAACCCTTATAGATTCGTCATGTCCGTCTGTCCGTCTGTCCGTCTGTCACAGCCGATTTACTCGGAAACTATAAATGCTACAGTAACGAAATTTGGTGAGAATATGTGTTGTATGAACCGCTACAGGATTATGATACTAAATTGTAAAAAAAACCATTGGGGTGGGGGCCCTCCATACATGTAACTGAGGGATAGAATTTTTTTTTTAGTTTTACATAAGCGTGTGGGGTATTAATAGAAAGGTCTTTGAAAATGATATGAAGGTTTATACATCACATTTTTATTTAAGCAAATCGTTTTCGAGATATCAGCTCTCAAAGTCTGAAAAATGTGTCCCCCCCCCCTCTATTTTTTAAACTACGCGATATAAAATTCTGAAAAAAATATATGTTATGCACATTAATAAACTCTATCAACGATTTTTGGTTTGATAAAATTATCTCCTATAGTTTTTGAGGTAGGTTGATTTAACTGTATTTTTTTAATAATAAATTGATAATGGTACGGAACCCTTTGCGCGCGAGTCCGACTCGCACTTGGCCGGTTTTTTTTGTATGTTACTCGATAGCTCCGAGAACCGTGAAACGTTTTTTGTTTTATCGAAAAGGTAACCCTGAGATGGTCCTGTTGGTACCAGTCGGGGTATGATAATTGGAGAAATCGTCTTTTTTAAATTTATTGATTATGGGCATACTTTCAGTTTAGACATGAGTAGTTTTATGAACTTATTATTTTCATTCAGTGCCTACATTGGTTCTGTGTTTGTGGTTCTTAGTTCAATTTACATTAGAATAGATAAAAAAGTCAATCTTATTTAACCTATCCTCCTGAATGATTCTATTTATATGAAAATGTTTGTATAGGAAAAAGATTTACTCAGGACTAAAACAGTAAAAACCTGCTTTGATTACAAAGTAAAGCAAACACGGGGCGGAACGGCCGCATTCCGGATTAATGGCGATAGATTGTGCATCCAGTAGCATTCTATACGTTCATTTTAATCTTTTTTGACCGTGTGGTGACGGCAGTAAGAATACATTTGTCACCACCCCAACTCCTCCTGCGGGTGTCGTAAGAGTCGACTAAGGGATTGAAGTGTCACTGACCACTATTTGATAAAAGATTGATGATGGGCAGCAGCGTCATCATAGTGGACACATTACTGCGATCGCCAATCCTCTTGCCTAGCGTGGCGATTATGGGCATTTACCTCCTGATGCGTCTATACGCATAGTTAATAGGAGAGGCCTACGTCCAGCAGTGGACTATCATAGGCTGATGATGATGAATCTTTTTTAGGGTTCCGTAGCCAAAATGGCAAAAACGGAGCCCTTATAGATTCGTCATGTCCGTCTGTCTGTCTGTCCGTCTGTCCGTCTGTCCGTCTGTCACAGCCGATTTACTCGGAAGCTATAAACGCTACAGTAATGAAATTTAGCTAGGATATGTGTTGTATGAACCGCTACAGGATTATGATACTAAATTGTAAAAAAAGCATTGGGGTGGGGGCCCTCCATACATGTAACTGAGGGATAGAAAAACATTTTTAGTTGTATATAAGCGTGTGGGGTATTAATAAAAAGGTCTTTGAAAATGATATAAAGGTTTATAAATCTCATTTTTATTTAAGCAAATCGTTTTCGAGATATCAGCTCTCAAAGTATGAAAAATGTGTCCCCCCCCTCTATTTTTTAAACTACGCGATATAAAATTCAAAAAAAAAAATGTTATGCACATTAATAAACTCTATCAACGACTTTTGGTTTGATTAAATTATCTCCTGTAGTTTTTTGGGGTAGGTTGATTTAACTGTATTTTTTTTATAATAAATTGATAATGGTACGGAACCCTTAACGCGCGAGTTCGACTCGCACTTGGCGGGTTTTTTATTATTATTATTTTTTACCGACTTCAAAAAAATGTCTTATTTTTGTTTCTGTTGTATGTATGTTACCCGATACAGCTTGGCAAAAAAGAGTAGAAATTAAAAAGTAGCAACATCGTAGTGTCGTCCCTTTCAAATCAATATGCGTGAAAAAACGGGACGACACTACAATGTTGCCACTTTTTAATTTCTACTCTTTTTTGCTCGGCTGTATCTCCGAGAATCGTGAACCGATTTCAAATTTTTTTTCGTGTCCTCGAGATGGTCCCGTTCACGTTGGCACCAAGTTGCGGACTGATGATGGGATTTTGGAGAATTAGAGGGATCTCTTCAAATGTTATAGGTAGGTACATGTATGGCGCTTTAGGTAATCTTTATTTATTTACAAGAATTTGCATTCAGAAAGTAGGATTTGAGGAAACCAATGATGGAAACAAATCGGGGATCTTGGAGAAATTGATTGAAGTCGGTTTTTTAATTTTTTTATTTGGTAATTATTTTATGTGACGAAGGCAGACAACTGAGCTCTCATTCCACCTGATGGAAAGCAAGAACTGCGGCCCATGGACATAGTGACCAAAAAATCGCCTATGCGCTGCCTACCCTGAGGACTTAGATGGATTGCCTCTATCTATGCCAGTAATTACACCGGCTATCTTATCCCCAAACCAAAACACAGAAATGCAAACACTGCTATTTAGCGGCAGGTTAACGGATAAGGCGGTGGTAGCTATCCGGGCGGACCCTGCACGAGGTTCTACCACCAGCCATTTTCATTTTAATCGCGTCGACTTTTTTTAATAATGTCTCTTCTTAACTACAGACCACCCAAATGATCAGTCCCTTTCCTATGTGTAGGTGATGCCCATAATCGCCTCTCTGGGTAAGCGTATTGGCGATCGCAGTAGTGTGTCCACTACATGTATAATGACTCCATTTTCAATATATGAATTGATCAGTCGTTGGATTGAACTGAAAGTACTTTGAATTAACTTATTTGCGGCCGAGTAGGTAACTATAATCGATATATTGGCGTGCGAAGGGTTTGAAGTGAGGGAAGAAGAGAGAAGAGAGAAACTGTGAATAATCACTAAATTAAAAAGATAAAACCCGACTGCAACCGATTTCTTCAGGATCATCATATATTATCATCAGACTCCAACTTAGTTCTAACGGGACGGGAGATATCGAGGAAAATCCAAAAAATAAATCTGTCGCATTGAGGCCCACCTTCTTTTTGCAGTCGGTTGAAAAGCTACGAGTAAGAACCATCCATAATGCCTTCCGTATCCAACGGATTGGAAAATAACCTGCAGTAAGCGAATACTGTTTTCATCACAAAGCGTAACTTTTAAAGACTGTCATTTAGGCACGTTTGAACTTTTTACCAGGGAAAGTTATGTTTTGCTACCAACTGTTTTCGAGTATGTAAAATATGGTGTCGTAAAGCTTAACCTAAAACGCGGATGTCTAATTTCCAAAGCGGGTTACACACTGTTTGTGGTTGCTTTTACTTGCCGCCGCTGATTTCCTGTCACTAGGTAAAGGTACGTCAAATAATACAGTGATTTATTCACCGTTCTAACTTTAGGGGGGTTCTCAGATCTTATCAACTTTTAGTATGGTGCCGACATCGGATTCAAGAAAAAAAAAATCTGATGCTCCATACAAACCCTGAGATATTAATAGGCGGAAATTGATGGAACGTCCGTTTCTTTTCTCGAATCGAATATCGGTTCCATAGTAAAAGTTCATAAATATGCCCTCAAAATTAACCCTCTAAAATTTTAACGGTGAACAGAAAAATCAACCTGTACTTATAATTATGTCATACTTATCTTATTATGTCTAAGACATAGGGATATAAATAAGTATTAAACTACATATCGGAGCAGATCGTAACTGAGTATCTATCTACTGATTTATTAGTTGCAACAAACTTCACTTCATTTTTACTCCAATTTGACCGCATTTCTCATACTACTTATGTAGAGGTATTTAGCTTAAAGTTTCTTCCCAGTTTTTCTTTCAAAAGAGGCCCGCTTTATTTCAAAATATCATGTTTATATTGATATGATAGCTAAATGCACTCCAGCGATATGAATAACACCTAAGAAAGCGAGCGTGTCACTACCTTTGCCTACAAGAAGCTGATGTGCGGTTATAGCTAAACCACAACGATTTTACAGAAAAATCAAGCGATAAAGAACTGTATTAACAAAACGTTAAGGACATTTACGTAGGATGCACAATTATTCTGGATTTGGTGAGATGATAACTCTATCAGAAGAGAAATGCCATAAGTGCTGACACTGCCCGTGACTATCATAGACATTCGAGAATTTTGAGGCAATTGCTCAATTAAAAATATTCGCTTTTGTATGTTGTATGGTACCTATAATATGCAATTTCATTTAATGGACGCTGTCGATAAAACCACTGTATTAATAGTGACATGACAATCAAATTGCAATCCAGCTGTACCCTCACATACCTAGTTACCTACAGTGTGTAAATTCATCATCATCAGCTTATTTCAGTCAACTACTAGACAGGCCTCTCACGAGTGTGGGTCATCATCATCATCATATCAGCCGAAAACGTCCACTGCTGAACACAGGCCTCCTCCAAAGATTGCCACAATGACCGGTCCTGTGCCAGCCGCATCCAGCGGACTCCTGCAACCTTCACCAGGTCAACGAGTCCGGGTCAGGTTCACGAGTGTGGGTACATCCCCGAAATTTACTAAGTTCGCGGCAGGGATGTAACGGATGTGTTTTAACGGAAGCGGAAGCAGAAGCAGAAGCAGAAGTTTTGAATTTAGTTTAACGGAAGCAGAAGCGGAAGCGGAACCGAAAATATAACCGGAACCAGAAGCGGAGCTCGAGTGAGAGCTAAGTAGACGAGATGTTAAGGGTAGGTAAGGCGATGGCAATGAACGAATGACAGGTAAAAACCTGTTGGTTTTGGATGTACGCCGTTCATTTCCCACCGCCGCGCTAGGCTCCGACATCCGCTATAACATCTGTTTTAAAAATAACAGAACCAGAGCAGAAGCGGATGTGTAAAACAAAACGGAATATCCGCGGAAACAGAAGCGGAAGCAGAACTCCTTTACATCCCTAGTTCGCGATACTAGGCCAGTTCTGAAGCACCGTAACGTATGTACCAAAAGCTGTCAATTGGGTTACTATATCGAGTGAGGTTAAAGGTTACTGCCCTTCACAACTCCGCTAATAGGCCCTAATGTACATCATGCCTCTAATTCAAGCTGTTTGAGTAAACGGTTATAGCGTCATCTGACATTTAAAATCACAAACTTTGAAACAGTCTTGTTCGAAACACGATGTATTCAATTTCGATATATGGTTGAAAATGGAACGAAAGAAATGGACGGCAGAAGGCAAAGTAAGTTGCTATTTGTAGAGTATGCAAATAGGGATATACACTAGTAGGTTTCAGATTTTTGGACCTTAACCTTTAAATAAAAGAGTTGAAGAGTGGGAGACCAATTTTTTGCTGATCTTGTATATTTTTTTTTTTTTTGGAAATGACTTAACAAATGTATGCATAAAATGGTAACAAAATTGAAAAAGCGAGCTTTAAAGGCGAATTTTAATAGTGACTCAGCAGACAAAAGTTCCTAAATTGGTGTGAAAGTAAGAGTTTATTAAAAGTATGGCTTTGTAAAAAAAGTAGCTCGGTTTCTTACAGTAAAGGCATGTGTACGAAATGTTGACGCTTAGCTACTTTTGATACTAAGTATCACTCGTAAATAATAATTAGGTAGGTACAGTCGTAATCAGATAATATAGCTTCCGGAGAAATCAAAAGTATCCCAACACGCCAATATTGCCATAACGATAGAAGCGTATTCGATATTTTTGAGCGCTCCGGATATATTTGATGGCGACTGTACTAAAGAGGTCTAGAAAGATCTCCTTAACGCACATCGTGATCTCAAAAGTATTTTATATTTATAATTAGACAATCTATACTAAATCAATATTTATTATAATTATAACGATGAGCGTGACACAGTCATTTTGACACTGTATCTAATTCAAGGATAACTATCTCTTTAATTTATCAATTGGATTAAATATTTACTTTAGAGATGGGTAGCTTTGTATGATAATTATGAAGTCAATTTGACATCGGAAAGTAATATGTACTGACTACTGAGCGACAAAGTTTTTTTTTTACATGATTGTGCAGAGTAGGTATGTACGCTCAATCATTTGGAACATTATGTCAAAATGTGAAGTAGAGAGCTAACAAATATAGAAAGAGCGAGATTTCTCTATTAATACAAACACTAAGTTATACAATTAAGATACACCAAAAATTGTATTCCTTTCTTTCTTAAAAGTATGCGAAAAACGGCGTCACGTACCCGACATTCTTTTGAAATGTAACTTCTAATTGGTTCACTGTTCTACCTACGCGAAGTCCATATTATGATTATTTAGAAAATAACTCAGGAGACAAAATTCTTTAACCTAGAATTAAATTGTTTATATTTTTGTTACAGGCTAAATTTAATATCTTGTAAAGGTGCATTCAGACCAAACGAGCATTCACTATTCTAACGCCCTACTCTATGAAATTCGATCGTTACACAAAACGTGATTCGTTGATTTCGTAGAGTTGGGGATAGAATAGCGAATGCTCGTTTGGTCTGAATGCACCTTTACTCTTCATATTTTCTAGTTACATTAACTTGTCGGAGCTACCGTGTGTTAATTGACAAAATTTAAAATGCAATTTAGTAGACCCAGAAGACTCAAATCGATAAATAACGGTACACCCATTTATTTCTATCGATATTGGTTATCGACTACAAATTACGTATTGTTCTCAACAGATTTCACGCTTTCATTACCATATCCTTGTATTTATCTAAAGCGTCTCCTAAATCTAAAGGATAGTGTTTTGTTTACAAGTTTAAGTGGAACCCATATGTTGGGGGGTTATTCCTTAATGGATGTGGGTGAAATAGGGCATTGGGACAATAAAATGTTATCGACGTAACGGCTGGTTTGTCGACGGTAATGAAAAGTGCGGACCACCGAGCGTGATCTAATGGTGCTCGATATACGAGTACTGTGAAGTATTGGAGGTATGCGTTAAGGAGACGTTTCTTTGGCGCTCGAATTTGATCTGATTTTTTTTTACTTACTTTTGTGCGTTGTTTTACTTAATATATTGGGTGAATCAATTTATTCTTGTCTGTTGTTGCCATAGTTGCGGCCTCCTGAGTCACCCTGGTTTTATGCAATATTATGCTACTTAAAAACACGCAAACATGCATTTTCTGGTGTTAATAAGCTCTTTCCTACTAACATGGACTACATGCGTGAAACCAACGTGACTCAGGAGACCGTTGCTCAGGCAGTAAATGACAAGAAAAAGTTGATTTACCCTTAAACGGTTTTCACTATTAAAGACCTACGCTCATTTTGAAAAGCATTAGTTGAGGTTGAGACGCAGTTAAAAATTTTGCAGTTACATTATGTTGATTATTTCTTATTCAAGTTCCACGTTGCTTGTCGCAAATCTTGCAAATTGCATTCTATGTTTATTTATAAACGTTCATTCGGTTTAGGTAAATTACAAACTGTTTGGACAAACAGGCGGGAAGTGAATAATTTACGATGAAAAACCATTGAATTCGTCGTACGTTTCCGCATCTTGAGATTCCTTTGCGAGTATTCAAAGATATTTCTGTATGTATTATAATAAAACTTGTTGTGAATGTGGACGTTCAAAGGAAGTATTTAGGATCGACTAGACAAGTAGTAAATAATGATGTTCATAATTATAACACTTCCGACGATATATTTGGGATCGTCTCAGAGTTCAGCACTAAGGATTAGTTTAATTTACTACATTTTCTTAGTAACATCATGGCGGTATGCAGAACTCTATATTATTTATTTATTTTATGATTGTATTAATGTTTCGATCTACTATTGAAATATAAATCTCCTAAAATTCTGACTTCATTAATATTTAAGATGCCTTAAACATTGGTGCGTTAGGAATGTTAATAAAGACGCCTATTCCAAGGTGCCGTATTCAAACTCAATAATACAAAGTCTTATCTCACTTTGGACTTCTTCGTCAGTTAGGTCCTTGTTCTACTAAAACGTTGAAAGTGTACTGATGACTGTGACGCCAACAGTAAAAATAATAAATAGGATACATTAATGAATTGCCCATTACCTATTTAAGAGAGCACATGAATTCGCTTTTAAATTTAATTGTTTTTTAACTCGGCAGTCAAATATTCTACATTCTTATTGAGTCGGATTTAAATGGGAACGTATACCCCTTACATTGAACGTTGACATATATTAGTCATGATTACTAGAAAAGTATCGGTAAAGGAGCATTCTACGAGAACGTCGCTTACTATACGTGAGGCTTATACTATATATGGCAGCTACGTTAAATAAATGCTCAAAGTTAGAAAAACCTGTTTGAGGGCATTTTCACTTCTAGGGACACCCAATTAGCTTAACTATCACAAAAAAGTTAACTTCGATGTCAGCTTTGTAACGACAATTAAGCATTAAAATATTGACAAAAATATTTTTTTATCATTTAATCCAGAAAGAAAACGTATATATGCAATATAAAAACACGAATAAAGTCGATTTACGTAAATATTCCATGCTTAATTGTGACATCGAAGTTAACTTTTTTGTGAGAGTTAAGCTAATTGGGTGTCCCTAGAAGTGAAAATGCCCTTGAACGTGTAAGTTAAGTCCCGAAATATTACCACACTAGAACTCGGGTTCCCATAATTTTTAGAAGTACTAAAAGATCGCGTTACGTAAGCGAAATTCTCGTGGAATGCCCTTAAAAGTTGGTTTATGGAACTAAAAAAAAATGTTGAAAACTTTATGTAACAAATCACGTCAGCTAATTAAGTGTGTTTTCAATTAATTTAAAGGACTTGTTATTCATTGAGGTAAGTCGTTCTTTTCGATAGATTCTTTCTCTTAACTAATTTAAAGAGAATTTAAAAACCGGTTAAGAACATGTCGGTTTTTTAAAGTATATTATATTAGTCATGATTACTAGAAAAATACTGGCATTAGACAACCCGATTCTAAATTAAAATACCTTAGGCTTGTTGTCAGTGAAATGTTCGATTACCTACAGCTTCTGCCTACTTTTGATGTTTTTACTATTGTCTTCAAGTCACTCAATATAGTTTTGATTGGATTTCATAAATTACTTCTAATCTTAAGATTACTATGTAGGTACTTAGTTGCCAAACGCTGCTGTGAGTGTCTGTGCCTTGTTATTGTCAAGAGCTAATTTTAACGACTAATTTTGAAGTGCATACTTGTCTCACAACTTTTCATAAAAAATCGTTTTTATTGAACGACGAATGGGATTTAGTCGCGTAAACTTACGTTTAATATTACTTTGACGTTTTAGGCATGAGGTTACACCCATGATTGCCGGCAGACTCAGTTTTACGTAATTAAAATCTGTTGTTAAAATATGAGTGAAACTATTAATGGTGAAAGTTAAAATAAATATAAAAATCTAATAATGCTCAGGATATGGTTGAACATATTATGCACTTCATTGCTCTTCGCCAATCAACGCCTACATGACGGTAACATACTGTACATCTTTAATTCTCTCTTCACTTTGCATAACAACTAAACTTAATAGATGCTGATGAAAGTGTTTAAAATCATTGAATGATAAATGATATGGCAAACGAAATCGACAGCTGATCAATTCGCTCGCCACATTTATTAGCAATAAAAGAATTATTACCGATTCTATGCCAAAGTAATAAAATGGCAATAACCATACCTACAGCATACTAGTACCTACATTACGACACAAGTGCGAAAAACATGAAATTCTAAACGAGTGGCGGTGTTTTAAATCGACACGAGTTACGAATTTCCTTTTTGCATGTGTCTCGTACGACGTTTTTTAGTAGGTACAGATGCCCCTTCTAAGTTTAGGACCTGACGACCGACACTTCTCGCACTAGCGCGTAAAAAAGGCACCATCTGTACTAAAATGTATCTATTTAGTTATAAATTAGAATTAATAAAATTCATGCAATAACGGTCGCATCACATCATCAGCCTATCTGAAGCCACTACTGGACGCTGGACGTGGGCCTGTCCTATTAACTATGCGTATAGACGCATTAGGAGGTAAATGCCCATAATCGCCACGCTGGGCAAGCAGATTGGCAATCGCAGTAATGTGTCCACTATGTTGACGCTGCTGCCCATCATCAATCTTTTATCAAATAATGGTCAGTGACACTTCAATCCCTGCAATCCCTCCAAACCAGACACCTGCCTGCGACCACGGGTGTAACGTCATGCCCGAAACGTCAGGATATAATTAAACGTAAGTTTACGGGATTAAGACCCATTTGTTTTTAAAATATGAGTAGAATAGTATGCTAGAAGAAAGTATCCTGCAAGTTCGATTATAATGAATAGTGTGTAACCAGCATAATATATAAAGATGATAATTTGCCTTTTTTTTAAGACGTAACCGTTTTTCTTTTTTTAATTCTCTTACTATTCTCATACTCTGAGTATTGATGCGAGCGAGAGTATATATAATATTTTAAATTCTTTGACACCAAAAAATGTCTGCATGTATATTCATTTCCACCCTGTAACTGTACTGCAAAAATTGTCATCAACAGCTACAGATTTATTGTCGAATGATCGACCGATACCTAAGCCTAACCAGCCAGCTCTAGTTTCCCGGCATTATTAATTATAACCTGCTTGGGCACGTCAGAAGGCATGGTGCATGGGTGCGTCCAGTCGAGTAAAGGCAACATACACGGGCGTACGGGCGACGCATGCCCTTCGCGACCGAACGCAGGGAGTTCGAAATTTAAAAAGTTTTAGCGGGAAAAGTTGGTTTATGGAACTGAAAAAAAACGTTGAATTTAATCAAACTGCTAATTAAGTGTGTTTTTAATTAATTTAAAGGACTTGTTACTCATTGAGGTAAGTCGTTCTTATCGAACTGTAGAGAGTAGAGATAGTAAAAGAATAAAAAAAAAAAAAATAACCCACGTATCAAAAGTTGAGGAGGCCTCACATTATTTTTAAATCTGGAAAGGTCTAACCGAACTTTAGAAAAAAACTATGTTTTGGGATACTAATAACTATTTTTGAAAGACCTATTTGATGATACTTCACACTATAGGATTACATCAAAATAAAAATAAAATATCCCCACTTTATGCGACGCGGGAAATATTCGTTAGTTTATGGAACTGAAAAAAAACCGGCCAAGTGCGAGTCGGACTCGCGCGCAAAGGGTTCCGTACCATTATCAATTTATTATTAAAAAAATACAGTTAAATCAACCTACCTCAAAAACTATAGAAGATAATTGAATCAAACCAAAAATCGTTGATAGAGTTTATTAATGTGCATAACATATATTTTTTTTAGAATTTTATATCGCGTAGTTTAAAAAATAGAGGGGGGGACACATTTTTCAGACTTTGAGAGCTGATATCTCGAAAACGATTTGCTTAAATAAAAATGAGATTTATAAACCTTCATATCATTTTCAAAGACCTTTCTATTAATACCCCACACGCTTATATACAACAAAAATGTTTTTTCTATCCCTCAGTTACATGTATGGAGGGCCCCCACCCCAATGGTTTTTTTTACAATTTAGTATCATAATCCTGTAGCGGTTCATACAACACATATTCTTACCAAATTTCGTTACTGTAGCATTTATAGTTTCCGAGTAAATCGGCTGTGACCGACGGACAGACGGACAGATGGACATGACGAATCTATAAGGGTTCCGTTTTTGCCATTTTGGCTACGGAACCCTAAAAAAAGAACCTTAATAATTGTATTCAAACCACGTTTGCTACTTTAAGTGTGTTTTTAATAGATTTAAAGGACTTTTACTCATTGAGGTAAGTCGTTCGTATCGAACTGTTTTTTTTTATACATTTTTCTCTGAACTCATTTAAAGAAAGAGACAGTAATAAAAAATAAGTTAAAAATCAGCCAAGAGCATACCGGACCATGCTTTGTGTATACCATGGTTATTCAAAAATTATTGGGCCTATTATGTTCGATATTGCCAACGGATCAAAAGTAAAAGTGGACACACACCCACATACATTTTTTTTTATTCTGGAACGGTTATCTCCGAAAATATTGACTTTAGATAAAAAGTTTCTTTTATGACTCTATAGGATTAAAGCAAAATAAAAAAAATCATCCTCACTTTACTAGTATTTACTAGTAATACTTTTTCGTCATTTTATTCTACCATTGTACCAAGTTGCAATTTTCTGGTATTAACGGCCTCTGGGCTATGCTGCCGAAAGACAGACAGACGGACATGGCGAAACTCTAGTTTACTACGGAATCCTAAAAAGCGTACACGTAAGAAAACAAATTGGTTACAACCATGGGTTAGTAACATTTCATATTTTCTTTTAAGAAATTAATAGTTTACATTATTGTGTATAGGTGCATTTAGACCAAACGAGCATTCGCTCATTCTATCCCCCACTCTACGAAGTCAATGAATTTCGACGAATCACGTTTTGTGTAATAACGAACGAATTTCGTAGACTGGGGGATAGAATGAACGAATGCTCGTTTGGTCTAAATGCACCTTAAGATGTCCCAAGATATTTATTTATTTAGGATAAGCACTGGTCTATTGTCTGATGTCTATTCCGACGTATCGCAAATATCGCGATCTACCTATAAATTTTAAGTTCATACGATTTACAGTTCACGGAAACTAAATGAAGTTATGTTCGGCAGTGTTGTGGTCGTGCATTATTTACTTTGCTAATGTAAACTACTCAAGTGTTACAAATGTTACCGTGCAGCTGTGCAGTGTTATACGTCATACACAAAACTGCTGCACATGCGCCTGGTGTGGCTTGGACTTTATTTATGGTACTCGTATCATCATCATCATCATAGCCTTAGTGTCTATGGCAGACGGTTTATGGTATATGTAATATTCGAGAAGCACCTTTTCTGGTACTCGTATACACGGACGAGTTTTAGCATGGTTACAATAGTTGATTCTTTAATCATCATAGATATTTTACTAGTTTTTTTTCCTTTCATATGCATAAAAGCAATAAAATATTGTGAGCAAACACAGCAGTAGTAATTAAAGAACAACTTTGAATGTGTTTCTAGTCATTTCGATATTTATTTGAAACAAATCACTACTTATAGTATATGTCCCTTTGTACGCTTAAATCTTTAAAACTACGCAAAGGATTTTGATGAGATTTTTAATAGATAGAGTAATTCAAGAGGAAGGTTTTTATGTAGGTATAGTACTCGTACGCAGCCGGGCAGGTCGCTAGTTAAGTAATATTAGGATAGAATTTTTATCAGAAAGACAAAAATTGCATCAAACTTTAAACAGAACTAACATTGTCAAGCTATTGATTCAACATAGTCGTCTACCAAGTTAACAGCATTGATAAAATCCTATTAAATTGATATAGATATGTAAGACATTTTGTACATTACCTAATCAATCTTAGGTAGCTATAGGTAGTTATTGTAATCAATAGTTAAGTGTAATATCATTGTATTTTTTTCAATTTAATAGTTTTATTTTAATAAGTGGGAGATTAAAAAATTAAAATACGCAGCATGTAGGGAATTATGTTGTCATTTTATTTTATAATTTTCAACAACCAAACCAAATTGACAAATATAAAGGTGCGCTCAAACTAAAAGAGCATTCGCTGTTCTAACCTCCCACTCTACGAAATTCGATCGGTACACAAAACGTGATTGGTTGATTTCGTAGAACGGGCGCTAGAACAGCGAATGCTCTTTTGGTTTAAACGCACATTCAAGCGTTTTTCGCGAACATCATACTGGCGGGAACCAAATTCAACCCATTCCATCATCATCAGCCTTTCTCAGTCCACTGCTAATGACACTGCTGCCCATCATCCAATCTTCTATCAAATAATAGTCAGCGACACTTAAATCCCTTAGTCAACTTACAATACCCGCGGAAAAAATTGGCATGGCTATGACATTGACATTGTTACTCGTATGACAAATGTATTCTTACTGCCGTCACCACATGGCCAACCCATTTCACCAACATTCAAAAACCAATTTCCACAATTAGTCTAAGTTGGCTCAAATCAAGTTACTAGCCTGTTTACTTAACTGGCTGCTCCAGTTACGTTGTGAGTCAGTTCTCACGTAGTTTGTGTACTTTCTTATCTCTCGGCAAGAAGCTTGGGCAATTTTGTTACATCATTTTGTCGAGAGAGATTTAGGCGCATCCTGGAAAGGAATGTTCAGGGACAATCCTCAGTTTTTATACCAATGCATTTTCATGAAATGAAGCCAATATTTACATATCTAAGTCGATGGGTGTGGACTGATGCACATATTTAACATTTAAATTTTATAAAAAGGTATATCAAAATTATTTCGTCTGTAGAGTCGAGTAACAGAGTCACCTATCCCTTAACCCTTCCCTCTGTAAACATTTCAAAATCTGTATGCTGGGAGGGTAAGATAACTCAGGGGCCCGTTTTTCGAACGCTTGTAACTTGTAATACAAGTGGAAGTCTCTTTTTAACACTATTAATTAAAAAAGGACTTCCGCTTGTATTGCCAGCTAAAAGCTTTTGAGAAATAATAAATATCGTGGGACGATATCTTACATAAATCGACTCAGGACCACGGTAAGCTCAATTAAACTACTGGGTACATACTAAGCGATGATATTCATAATAGATAGATATGTATCTAATTATTATATGCATCGTCGCATGTTTGATTTGATTAATAACATCGTTTAGGAAAATTATGGGACATCGTTTTAATTTTTTGTTGAGTCATAATATGAAACAGTTCTAACCCAAGTTTTCGATATCCACTCGATTACGATAGCTAAAAATATTGTTAAACCTTGACTACGGTTTTAAATCGACTCTTTCTTTGTTACAGGACATGGTAGCAGAATTCAGACACGTACACCTCACCAAAATGTTTTGACGTGAACCAATAATGATCCTTGGGGTGACGTGATCGCCATGGGTTGCTGTGTCTATGTCCAGAGGTGTTCTAGACATGGGCAGAGAGTACAGAGAAGATAACAAGTGATGATGAAAATGGACAGGCTCTTGCGGATGGAGATTCTTTGGTACGTAAATATGATGTATAAACAGCAACACTGTTGTCTGTACACTTATTACAAAAGGAATAATATATGGGTGCTTATAAAAAAGACACAGATATAACAGTCTTTAATGAAAACAAAATTTTACGTCATAATTTTTGTATTTGTCGCCTTTTTTCATTGCCAAAAGTTGTTATCCAAAATTTATAACAACTTTTGGCAATGAAAAAAGGCGACAAATTCGAATTTACCGCCTTTTCTCTACTGCCAAGGGTTGTTGTTGTTGGACAGATTATACCATAATAGTTTGTATGATTAACTTTAGTAACAAAATTGACGCGATCGTGATTTTCGTTGTAATGCCTTAACTATGTAAAAAAATTACATTCGACCCATGTCTACCGATGTATGTATAGCTAGTAGCTAGCAGTGTAGACGATGGTACTTATTAGAAATGTCGATAGCCAATACTAAAATCATTCGTGAACCTTATGGGATGATGTGAGAAAATTGTTAAAAGAAGCCTAAACTACTAAAATTAAAGTTTCTTTCAATCGTTTGGTGATTCTTCACTATTTATACTGCGTTTATGCAGTTTAAAAACGTCAAATCCTGCTCCATTTTTATAATGATAATACCCTACGAGCATATATTTTCTTTATAATTTCCCCCACATTGCATTATGGTTATTCACATTATTGCTTTGCCAACCTTTGGTCAACTTTAAGTAATTTTTTAGAAAAATAATAGAAAATATCTGATATATTAAATGTAGTCGTATTTTTTATAATGCTGGAGTGTATTAATTCCATGAAGCTAATATTATGTCGAACTCGAACAATGCTTATGCTTATTCAGCCTTTGATGTATCTAAACACTACAATGCCGAAAGGCGTAGTTTGCGCACTAACATTATAGTGTCAGTGAAAGCGCTTTCCACAGTTATACAATATAACTCCTCCAAAGAAAAAGATAGTAACGGCACACGAATTTCATACAAACTTACCCTTCCTTGGCAACAGCGGAATAACTCAATACCCAATAAATCAACTCGTGCGCATGCATTTTACGAGTATCGCGACAAAGATTACCTCCCAATAGACTCCGTATTGTAAAACATGTTTGTATACGTATTAAGGTGCGTTCAAACCAAAAGAGCATTCGCTATTCTAACCCCCCACTCTACGAAATTCGATCGTTACACAAAACGTGATTGGTTGATTTCGTAGAACGGGCGATAGAACAGCGAATGCTCTTTTGGTTTGAACGCACCTTTATATTTACGTTTCTTGATCAGAATTTTTTCGTAACTGATATAATTTAGTAAGTTTTTCGAATGTCTCTGTAAACAAATACTATAGGCTAAAAGAAGCACAAATAAGTGCTACCCCGCACTTTGATTGTAAACATCTTTTTAAAGTACTTTACATACCTATTTCGTGCGCTAGTAGAAAACGAAAACAATGTAAACAACTTAAGAACTTGGATTATCCCATAATCACGCACTTTCAGAGCACTTAAAGTGTTCGAAACTTCGGGATGTAAGTAAAATTAATTAATATACGCGATAAAATCAGTCGAAATCGTTTTATTTTATAAAAACGTAAAATTAAACCAGCAAACGTGTTTTACGATGTGTCAAAGACACCGAATGCTATTGAATGTCAGCCATATTTGCTTTAATTTTTTTTCGTTTTCTACTAGCGCAAGAAATTCAGACATTTCTGACGGTATGTTAGGTCTAGTGGGTAAGTAATTTGGATTTACGAGTTGCGCGTACGCGGTACTATCTCATTTTAACGGCACCAGGTACGTTCGCCGACGCGTTTCAGACAGGAAACCCGCCAAAAATGCCTAAACATAACCTAATTACCATAAACAAATTTGGACTTTTAAGCTTTTAACACATGGTTATTCATTTATAGCACAAGGAATTTCAGGCGCCATTGAAATATATATTACAAGATCTTAAAATTAAACAAAGCGACTTTTCCGAACCGGTAAATATTTCAGTACTTATTAATCCTAACTATCTTTGGTATTAATTTCAAAATTAATTATATCGCTATACGATGGCGATCGATTGCAATGTATCCCAATCATTATCACCATCATCATCATCAGCCTATGATAGTCCACTGCTGGACGTAGGCCTCTCCTATTAACTATGCGTATAAACGCATTAGGAGGTAAATACCCATAATCGCTACGCTGTGCAAGTGTGTATCCCAATATTAACACCAAATTATCATTTATAGTTATCAGCATGAATTTTATTATTGTTAAAATAAGTTGGTCATACACGGTCAAACGCATGGAGAAACTTGTTTATCCGAGTGTAAAAGGACACAATTATACCTCAACAGTAGCAAAAATACAAACGACGCTGTTTCAATATTATTCTTTAACTATCAAGCCTCGCGGAATATTTGTCCCACAGCAAAATCCGTTATTTTTTACTTGAAAACCGACGCTTTCCAAAAGCTTTCTTAAAATCATGTCAACGAAATGCATGTCCAAACAAACATAAACATCGTAATGAGATAAACAATACAAGTACTTACTAATTTGAAGCTTTACCCATAGAACGATCAACCAGAGATACGTAAATATTAAAGACTTATAGCCTGGCCACGTCATTGGTCTAAGGCGACCGGCGGGACGGAAAACCGTACCTGCGCGAGGGAGTTCCTCTCGCTCTAACTTATGGATTCGCTCGCCTTCGGTCGCCGTAGACCAATGTCGTGGCCAGGCCATTATTGAGTACAGCCAATGTTCATTCCGACGATTTCACATCAAGGCGCACTTTAGTTTTAACTAGGCACATTGTTGAGCGATTCTAAATTAGGATTCTGTACCGCCTGCAGGTCGCAGTGATCCATTTTAGAGGGAAAAATGTGAGAAAAAAAACTTTCTTGACCACTATACCATACTTTAATTCTCAGTTTGAGTGGTAATACATTATTTTTAAATATTGAAGTAGTATTTCATATTTTCAAGGTTTATAACGTTATCTGGGTAAAGGGTAAACATCCTATTGTCGTTGGTGCTTAAAGCCGCGTTTATATTTGTCTGTTGTGTTGTGTTGTGACGCATCAGAACGGTATCGGTTTCAAGTATTTAATATCGTGGCATTCACATTTATCTGATGCACTGTGTTGTGACGGCGTGTGTTGTGTCGCGTCATAAGCGATCCCGGTCCGCGTCAGACCGGGTGAGGTACGGGGGGCGGGGAAGCGACACGGCACAGCAGTGTGAACGCGCCAGTGTCGTGTCGTGACGTGTCAGAGCTGCAAACTGTGCATTCGACGCTCTAAAATACTGATGAAATTTTTCAGGATCACTCTCGAGCTCCTTAACGAGACAATGAAACTCGCCTTTAGTTTCTCTCTTTTTATTTACTGCATGAATCCAGTACCTCCTTCTCTTTCTTTCTTTTGTAAGAGCGTAGCTAGCGCCAATAAATGCAATTCATCTTCAAAATCGGAATCTGAATCGGATGATTCTTGAAAGAACATTGCGAACGTGTGAGCTATCCGAGTGCTGAGAACGAACTGATATAAAATTGCGTCAGAATGCGTCACAGCACATCATATAAATGTGAAAGGTAGCCATCACGACATAGAGCATCATAACACAACACGACAGACAAATGTGAACTTAGCTTTAGGCGACATTCGCATACAAATAGAACGCCGCAAAACGTAAACGCCATCGACAATAAGGTCCCTTTACCCAGATAATGTCCCACATATTATTACTCGTAAGTAGCAAAAAATTCAAAGTGCTTATATTTACGCAGTCTTTATTATGAAACTGTCTGTGGTTCGACATTTGTCCATGATAAATATTTTTTCAAACGGTAAGTCTCTTCTCGCTACTTGAGACTCCTTGGAGAGTAAAGTCAACACGAATTATACGGTCCATTCAGGGCACGAGCTGGGCCGGGGCAAAAAATAGGGTCAAGTGGGTCCTGGTGTGAATAAACTTTTTAGTGTAACGGTGTAATCATATAATTTCTAAACGATACGTATTTGTACAAGTTTCTTTTAGTATGAATAATTGAAATTTTTTAAATAATGTAAGTTGTAATATTCGAATATCTCATGAGGGTGCATTCAGACCAAGCGAGCATTCGCTATTCTATCCCCCCACTCTATGAAATTCGATCGTTACACAAAACGTGATTCGTTGATTTGGTAGAGCGGGAGATAGAATAGCGAATGCTTGTTTGGTCTTAATGATTATGCACCTTGACATATTCGAATACTAAAATGGACCGAATATTTGAATATTCGAATTTGAAGGCCTACCTGTATCTTGCCACCAAGATAATTATAAGTAAGCTAAGCGGAAAATGCGCATGCACACTCGGTTACTGCATCGATTAGTAATTGTAGTCATCTTTAATAGCTGTAACTGTATTTTAACCACATAATAATAATTGTATGTTATGTGCCTATTACTCGTTAGGCGTATTAACGAATATAGCAATTTTGTTAACTGTCAAATTACAAGTTTTCCATCTCATAGTCAAAGTTTTCTTTATTCAACTAGGCCCGGCAACGAGTGCTTTTGAATAGTTCAACTAAATAGCAAATGAGAGAAAAAAATCCAGTTCTAACCCTACTACATCACTGTTCCTGAAAAGAATCCGGCAAGATACTCAGCTGGCCTTTTTTTCAAATACTCGTATTATTTTATAATATCTAATATTATATCATGAAATTAAATTACTTATATGTTATTTTTTGTATATAACAAGCTAAACAGTTAGAGTTGTTATGGAATAGGAGTAACTTCGCGAAACAAACATAACATTCCAGCGTCGAAAAGAGCAGTAAAAATCTTTAGTACTTATGATCTGTACGGCCGGTTTTAGTTCAGGACTTTCATGATTAAGTTAACCGTTTCTTGTTTTTACAATTATTTTTATTTGATGACGAAGCGTGTTGCGGATAAGTACTAACTGTCGAGTTTTAAGGTAAACAGCCACATCGCTGTCAATAGCAAGTATAGCAACAATAATATATATTGCTCGTACAATCTGCTTACCTACCTCACGTCGCTAACAAGAAGTGACAATAGCTTATCCAGTAGCAGAACGTTTATTAAGATAAGTTACCCTGCTGTGTAACACCCAAACAAGATGAAATGTACTGTCCTCCTTGTTTCTACGATCGCGATAATCGCGTGAGAAAACCGTGATAAAATTGTCTTTACGATATATATCACTCCATCGAACCATACTCTCTGGAGGAAGCGTTTGATATATGCATCTCATCCCATTCGTGCGCCATATATGTAGAGCACACTAACGTATGTTCTACTATCGTGACCATTGTCTACTTCCCATAGATTCCGCGATGACTCAGGCCTAACTTAGCAGAGCGATAAAGCTTAAGAAAGTCAGTTTCGCCATTACATTAATCAGATTGGAATATTAAACGACTTTCCTAAATCAGCAAATGGTCTCGGAATAATTACGACTATGAATAAGTTATCAGGCTTTTCAGCAATATATTAAGTGTAATTTGTGTTTCTCCCGAAAAAGGCATTTTATTTAAATCTACAGTATCGGTAAGTTTACCAGAGTTGAGGTGACACACACATCATATGTTTTATCGTGTCGTTCTGACGTCAAAACGGTTTGTCTTTTATTGCTATCAATTTTAATATTTAATTGTTTTAAGGTACAGTTTTCTTCGCAGTTTTGTACAGTTTAGGTACAGGTATTTGGGGCTAAAATTATGTGACTATTCAGACATCTCTCACGCCATCCTGGCGGAAACTATTTAATGTGGCTTGAATTGAAATATTGAAGCAGGTCTCTTGAACACGTGTTTTGGTCAATCTTACAAAAAGCAGCTGAAGAGGAAGTGAATGTGGTGTCTTATAAAGACAAAGAACTTGATTGTATGGAACAAAACCCTCAAGGTCGCAGTACACATTGGCCCAATGTAGGCCAATCTAAGGGATGGCCTTATATGCAAAAGGAGTAAAACAATTTTGCGATCTCACTCCATTGCATAGTTTACCCATACATTGACCAATGTGGACATGATGCTGCTTTTACGCGGTAACTACTCGCAATTCGCTGCTTATTCATGTTCCGTCTAGTGGGTGGGATCTCCTGAGTTACACTTCTACCGCGTGCAGCGTAAATCCTGTTAGCACAATTGACATGTTTATCTTTTCGTAAGCAAAGCCATATCTAACCGCTAATTACCTTGGTTTATTTTCTACAGCCTCTTTGTTTGTGCGGCTGTTGATACGTGGATTCTAAGTGCGATGTGAAAAGCTACACATTTAAAGGGCTTGGTAATTCGGAAAGGTATTTCGTGCAGGATATGACGTAATGTTGGTATTGAAAGAGCAATTTTATGAGCAGTTAATAGCATTGTCGAAATACATATACGTAGGTATGTGCGCATTTGTCTATAATCGTTATGGTCTCACTTCTTCTTCGTGAAAAGGGATCAAATTATATAAATTATTAACTAAATTATTTTCAGCCAGTGTCTTGCCACTTCTACTACTATGGTCTTACTAAAAACTGATTGTAAATACATATTTGAATTAATTTGAAATGCTTGAATAGTACATATTGGAAGGCCTGATTTTTCTCTTCATAAGAGTAACTGAATGCTCTTATCTCAAGACATGAGAAAAATGACAGATCTAACATAAAAATATTGTTAACCTGTTTGAAAAATCAGTTTAAATGAATAAAGAGTATCAAACATGAATCAATATAAAATGATGAAACTCGATTTCAGTTAACCTAAGCTTGTAGATAAGAATTACTTCAAGAATCTGTAAGTAATTGTAAATCCAAATCACAGAACCACTTTTCGAGTATTTAGACACTTGGTGCATGAAACATCCAAAATCTTATAAAAAAAACTGAATGCGTCAACCTTATACAAAATAAATGAATGATAATCGCACAGACGTCAATAAATGAGAATTTCTCATAGGACAGAGAGAGTGAAGTGATTTTAATATAAAAATAACGGCTATCGGCACTTTATAAACCACTTAAGATGTTCATTAGAGCGTTCCTCAGTCGTTTGATCGTTTTAATGCTGCAGTGGATGCACTCGGTTGTCGAAAATGTAACGTCTTCAAACATCTAATGGAGTTGTTCGATTGCGCAAGAGTTGTGGCCGAGGTAGGGTTGTCACTGTTGTCAGCAGCATAACTGGATTAATTTTGCAAGATGATGGTATAGAAAACCAGATTAAGACTTTTTATGATGGAATTGTTTAGTATACCTATCAATTGCAAGTGTACAATTCTGTACATTGTTTTGACTTCTGCATAGGATTTTGGCAATAATAGTGATCAGATTGTTGGATGGTATAATATACGACTAAGCGTTTGATGCGTGATGTGCGAAGTGTGTAAGGTCACGGTAAAAAATATACATAATCAATTAATCAGTCGTGAAAAGTACCAAATAGAACCCGTAACAACCTGTATATATTATTCTGCACTTTGCGCGAATCTATATTTGACTTGACTGTACCTATACTTGAAAACGAACAAGTTTGTTCCTTTTCTGATTTGTTTGCCTATTTATAAAATTAAATATATTTAAAAAATACAAGAAATTCTAATCATGCATTTGGTTTGTTGAGTGAGCTGTGCTCAAAAGATTTGCAAACGTTACTCTTGATTCGTGAGTAGGGTGCTTAAATACCAAGATAAGATTCTCCAAGTCATTTAACCAAATTGAGTTTATTGTTAAAAGTCTTTTAACTACAATATTAGTTCAAAAATAAATCATTTATAGATTCAATAATTATGCCATGAGACATTTTCGGCAGCCTTGTGAATTAAATCTTAGTCGGCCGGTATACATAGATGCAGATTGCAGAGTTATGTTTTGTTTCCAGAAGCTTTTTCAACAGAGGATGGTAAATTTTTCACGTTAGTTTGATAACCCTAACACCAGTACCCGAATCTGGAAAATGATGCAAACTGAGACAAACTCAATTTTATTCTTGTAGCACCCACGAATCGTTCAAACAATACACAATAATGTTATCGAAAGAAACGAGGCCGGAAAGTAAAAATAAAGCTATCGTGAACAATAGAAAGTAGAAAATATCTCAAGATGCTACAATTGCTGTCGTGTACAGTCAACTACAAAGAGATGTATCCACGTTAGTCTTACAAAATGAAGGAACTTTTAGTATGCAAAAATTATTTACCTTTGCTTCGTGACATTTTCAGTATTCACCAAATCTTACACTATTATCGATTCGTTTTAAGTGCAATTATTATGTATCCAACCAAACTTCACATGAATGTACTCCTGCAACCTTCATTTATTACCTAACAATATGTTATTACAAATATAAGTCATATTGCAATATTCTAAAGAAATGTATCCATTTTGAATAGTTTGCCTTAATCTGAGATAGATGTATGCAGTAGGGTGGATCGATTTTTTTATTTTTGGATAATCATTAAATAATCTTTACGAATCGATACTATGTGGCTAGAGAAACAAAAAATAGTATGACCATTTTTGGATATTTTATCATTTTGGACCCCATTTAGAGGCTCTAAGATCGGTCTTATTTTTGAGGTTTTTTTAAGAAAACTCAGATGAGCATGGATATTTTCTGTTTTATATTTATGGATAACCAAAATAAGATTGTTTTGCATAAATTTTGGATTTGCGTGGTTTAATTATATGAACATTGTTAGCAGTATCTCCAAAAAATGATTTTCAACTTCGAGGCTCTTGCGGCAGTACTTCCCGAATGATTATCGGAAAAAGATATATTGTTGAAGATGTTACTTTTTAGACAGATTATTCTTATAGGGCCGCGTTTCAGAAATTCTTGAAAAAAAATTTTGGTTCATACATTTAAGTATGAAAAAAAAATTTTTTTTCGGATTTTTGGAAGCGCGGGCCAATAAAATGATGGTCGTAAAAACTAACATTCTTTAACAATATATCTTTTTCCGGTAGTCATTTGGCAAGTACTGCCGCAAGAGCCTCAAAGTTGAAAACCAGTTTTTGCCGATACTGGTTATAATTTTCATGTAATTAAATTGTGCAAATTCTAAATTTATGACAAATAATGTTATTTTGTTTCTACATAAAAGTAAAACGGAAAATATCCACGAACTACTGACTTTTCTTAAAAAAACCTTAAAAATAGAGTCGATCTTTGGGGCTATAAACGAAGTACAAAATGGAAGTAAATCCAAAAATGATCATAATATTTTTTGTTTCTCTAGCCACGAAGTATCGATCCATAAATATTATTTTATGAATTTCCAAAAATAAAAAAATCGATCCACCCTAGTATGCAGTGACAAGTCTGCACTGCTTTCGTGAGTTGTCAGTCAGTCAGACGTCAAAGCAATCCTTGTCGCATATGGATCAAATATTCTTTATAATATAAGTTATAACCAGAGGACCTATTGCGAACCACGAACGATGTTTGCCTCTCTTTCACACTTGCAATGTCGAACGTAAGTGTGACAAAGAGGCAAAACTTCGTTCGTGGCTTGCAATAGGCCCTCAGGACCGCTACCGCGAAATCCGAAATCATCAAATCGAAAGAACTTGTCACGGTCACTCTTATTATACCCTAATTGGAGTGACAGAGAATGTTCCTTTGCTGCTGTTCAGCAGTAGATGCCGACGCTAGCTAGGAAAATACGTTTGCCATTTGGATTGCAAAAACTGCATTCAACGAACTAATTACAGAATTAAAAATCAAGGAAAAGTTTGCAAGAAGAAGATATTTATTTATACCAACATTTTTCTTAAATAATCAAATCAACAAAAAAATCTAATCCTTAATTTAACAAAAAAAAATACATTAAATAATGTCTTCAAAGATTCAATATCTTGTATAACTACCCTCAGCATTAATTACCGGCTGCAAATGCTGCAATCGGTCGGGCATTGAACGAACACAATTTTCGCAGAAGTTATCGCCTCTATAGTACTGAAGTATTCAAATGACGTAAAGAAGACTTTTTGTTTCCAAATTTGAAAATGTTTTGTTTGGATTATATTCTGAATTTAAACTTATTGGTTACATTTCTTTGTAACATTAGGAGTTTACCTACATTTGTCAATACATAAAGGTAGATAATAAAAGAGGTTTGTAAGTATAAATTAAGAGGAAACATAGTGGGATACATTATTGTTGCATATTAAACGAGTCGATGATATTGTAAGGTTTGATTGCTACTAGAAATGTCACTAACCAAGGGTAATTCATTATGGCAAATTAAAATTTACTTCATTTTGTAAGACTAACGTGGATACATCTCTTTGTAGTTGACTGTACAGTTACAGTCCCTTCCCATCGTTTATTTACGGAAACGTACGAATTTATATCGTTGTCACAATTATCATCAGTAGTACTTATGTCACTGAAGCTAATTAAAATTTGACTACGTCAGCACAAAATACTAGCGAAAATTTAATTTTAATAACATCATCAGCCTATAATTAGTCCACTGCTGGACGTAGGCCTCTCCTATTAACTATGAGTATAGATGCATTAGGAGGTAAATGCCCATAATCGCCACACTGGGCAAGCGGATTGGCGATCGCAGTGATGTGACCATCATCAATTTTTTATCAAATAATGGTCAGTCCCTTATATGGTTCAATCCCTTAGTCTAGTCGAATCTTACGACGCCCGCAGGCCTCCTGGGTTGGTGACAAATGTATTCTTACTGCCGTCACAGGGCCGAATTTTAATAAGCAAGAAAGGAATTCAGTTTTTTTGATAGTAGATACAATCCTAACTTAAAATGACCTGGTTAGCGAGAAACAATTATTAAATTCATTAGAACATTATTTTATATATAATTTCTAAGTGTAATCAGGTGGAAATGTACTGAAACTATTCAAACTACGTTGTTTTTCAAGTTGTACAACAGTCGCCCTAATTTGAAAGCTTTTATAAAGTCAATACACTTGTGAGGTGTAATGTTATTTGCTCGTCTATTGTGGCTGATCCGTCAACAGATTGTTAACAAACCTTGTTTAACTGAAGATTTGAGTGCTTGTTACACGGTTTAAGTGGTCGTTGTTGGTTCATTACCTTTACCTGTATGGTTTCCAAAATATCTAAACGATTTTGAACTTTACGTCGCGGATATACGTTCAGACATGTATACATATTATTTACATGAGATTGCATCGAGAATCGAGATGGGTATGCTGGTTTGGTGAAATTTAAATTTTCTGACTTAATAATATAGTGAGTTTTTGAAAAGGATGCGTAGTTCTTTACTATATGGGAATCTAATGTGTAGCTTCACTGTATTGTCGGCAAACTAATGTATGTTCGAGTAAGGGTGAAGACACACTTATCAGCATGCGTACGCATTTTGTCTAATAAAATTGGCTGTTTAGTATGAAACGTGTAAGCATGCGATTATGTCTGCGTGAAATTCGGTTAACGTTATCCCGAGGAATGTAGGTATGCAATTTTTCGGAATAATGCTATTTTATGTCTGTCCCGGGCAATTATGCACTGTACTTTTTCTGCAACCATGTAAATGGGTTAAATATTACAAGATATAACTACTTTTGCATATCTAATAATTATTAAATACAGTTAGTCGGAAAAAAGAAGCTCTTAAGGACACGAGCGTTTAATAATTAAATATCTAATTCTGGGCATAAAAAGAAAGAAAGAAAAAACGTTTATTCGAGACAAGAACACAGTACAAACAAAACAGTAAACACAAAATGTTGTCCCTAAATGGCCAAAACTCAGCATTTTGCCAGCAGAGCCAGCGCTGGTCTTCCGTTTTGGCTATTTGAGTTAGGCGCTGACGATAGGATAGACTTAACACAACAAAAATACCAAAAAATGTATACTTATACACAAATTATAAATTATTACATACAAGAACTTAAAATAAATAAAACATAAAACAAGCGGCTGAGCGTGTAACGCCCGACAATACCACCCGTGTGTACAGGTCCATAGACCTGCACTGCACGTGCGCGGAACGTGGGTGTTGTAGCGTCGGATATGTTATAGTACGCTACAACGCGTACGTCACGCACACGTGCACGCCACGTACACGCACATGCGCACGTGCTGCACACGCATCCCATGTGGCTTGGCTTTTAGTCTTAAGGTGCATGCAGACCAAACGAGCATTCACTATTCTATCTCGCGCTCTACGAAATCAACGAGTCACGTTTTATGTAACGATCGAATTTCGTAAAGTTGTGGGATAGAATAGCAAATGCTTGTTTGGTCTGAATGAACCTTTATGTTGTCGGCTGTACTACGAATACTCTGAGAATAGAGTAGATTATATTGTCACGAGAGCGATTCCCAAGCTTTGTCGGTGATCAATTAAAGTTGTTATCTGGGTGAAATATTTCTACTACTGCTATGGTGATTAGGAGAATTAGAGCCCGTTGGGGTATTTGTAATTACTTAATTGCTTCTGTATCGAGATTGCTGCGGTAATCGACTGTGTAACTTACTTTATATGCGTTTACTCTGAGATGGACAAAAAGTGAGATAGGGCTAATTAAATAAGTTGTAAAATGTATCAATAGGTCAGTATTTTCACAATTTTGTAGGATGTTCGAATGAATAAAGGAGCTCTTTGCCCTCCCGATTGCAATTTTCTATGGGGTACCCTCTCATTTTCTTAATGATACGTAAACTATATATTCTTATTTTTATTTGTTTAAATAAACGAATAGGTTACGTATCAATTAACAAATTGAGGAGGTGCCCCTTAGAATATTGTAATCGGGAGGGAAAAAGGGCTCTTCTAAAATCCTACAAAATTGTAAAAATAAGGAGCATTCTAATGTATAAACACTTTTTTATCATTGCATGTATTTAAAAAAAATGTGTATTGTTATTTACGCAATCATAATAGAACAGCTAGTTTTTCGCGTACCTATCGTATGCAGGTTCCATAGTTGATGTTCAACTATTTATGACCGCTCCTCCGTAATAGTTAACTTTATTCCGAGTCACAGGTCCTTTTTTGATCTAGTTCGGGATACAGAGGCTCAATCTTGGTAAATAGTTACCAAACCTATGTCTTACTGTAATAAGAAAATGTTAAATGTAACATTAGGTTTAAAAACAATAAAGATTTTTACTATTATTTATTCAGTGAATAAATTATGTTGTAACAAGCTTTCATTGTGCACAACAACAACAACAATTATGTTATTGTGGCTGATATAAAATGAAATAACATAATTTGAACAATTATGTTATTTCACATTCAAATCAAATATAGGACTGTGCATGATTCTATATCAGAGCATTGCCAGTATGAAACATATAAAACCTCATTTGGTATTAAAGCAAATATTACCGGATACATTAACACTGTAAAACATACTGCCTTATTCATAAACGTCTCCTACTTAATTATTTTATTAATACTTATATACCGTGTTATTTTATTTCAGGGTTGCTGCCATCTTTCAGTTTGCAATGTATACCACAGCATCAAACGACGTCTCATCGTCAACACAGGTATGGTGAGAAATATCTTAGAGGCCTTATCATTATCACACTTGATCGATATGTTAGCAAATTCTATACTAAGCTCGTATGCCTGGCCACGACACTCTCATGGCCTGGCCACGACATTGGTCTAAGGCGACCGGCTTAGCGGAAAACCATACGTGCGACAGGGAGTACCCATATCGGCATCCCGCTCCAACTCATGGACTCGCTCGCCGCTGGTCGCAATGACTTAGACCAATGTCGTGGCCAGGTCATCAGAGTGTTTGTCTCCAAAACAAAACACACTCTTAAATTGGTAACATGGTACGGCTTCAGCCTCTCTCAGTCCACCGCTGGACGTAGGCTTCCCCTATGCGTATGGACGCATTAGGATGTAATGCCCATAATCGTCACACTGGTTTAGCGGGTTGGCGATCACAGTTATTGTGTCCACTATGATGATGCTGCTGCCCATCATCAATCTTCAATAAAGGTGTGTTCAGTGATATTTCAATCCCTTATTTAACTCTTAGTCTTACGACACCCATGGGAAGAGTTGGGGTGGTGACAAATGAACTGAGTCACCACGCGGCTATACTCGTAATGTAAGCTATCATAACTTTTTAATTAATTTGGACTCCAGTCACAAACAAAAGATTAAACTTTAAGTTTTTTGGTACTCATAAAATTGGTTTACTTGGGTGTGGTGTGTCGTTTGGTTTGGTACAAAATATTTTCGCTCAGCCCATAGTTTAGTTATGATAGGAAGCTTTTAGGAAATGTCTCCCGCTGCGACCATATATAACATGGACGTCGAACGCCAGCTCAAAAATGCCCCCAAAACCAATAGTTCAATTGTGCCAAGATGGGCAGGACATAGCGCTTTTTGTGACACCGTACATATTTCGGCGCAACATTTTTGACAAATGCTTATTGAATATCGCCAATGAAAACTTTGATGGACCAATCACAACTATTTTTAAATGGCAGCTTAATTTTTTATAGGTTGACATTCAAATTCATTGCCGTGATGCATTGAACAGGGGGTGACACTTGTCAACTAAAATTCAGGACCGTTTTTGAAAGGCAATTTAATATGGCGTGCGGCTTCCATGTTTTATTTGTTCGTAGGTCTCCCGATATGAAATTTTGACAATGTTTGTTACAGGTGGACAGCGCGTACGCATGGAGCGCGTGGGGCCCTTGGAGTCCATGTTCGAGGACCTGTGGGGGAGGCGTGGCCGTGCAAAAGCGCGAGTGCTTACCCAGGTGTGTAGGCTGCTTAACTGAATAATTTTTTTTGTGCGCACATTAGAAATTTACAACTTTACGTTTATGTGACGTGAACTCGGTTAAAATTAACGAAAAACACATGACATACAATAAACGATTATCGATTACCTATACCAAGGTGAGAAATAAAATGCAATCTAAATATAAAAAATTATGTAAAATATAAATAATACATTTTATGAGATTCAGATTCAATTCACGACTTACTCTTTCTGGGAACATGAGAACTGATCTACGATATTGCTTATTTTTTAATCATAGATACCTAGTTAGTGTTACCGCAAGGAAATACCTATCAACAAAATTTGGTTGTACAAATGTAATCAAGCGCATGCGTTGCTAAACTTTATTGGCATCGTACGGTTCTAATAACTATAAAGAGTGCCGGTTAACATGGTAAAATATTTTGTATTGCAATTTATTTCATCAATGAGCTGTCAATCCATAGTGTAATTTGATTTACTAACACTTTATCACTGCTTCAAGAAACTCCATTTACTCGGGGGACAAAACTTCGACCAAGTAAGCTTAGCACATGATTAGTGCGACAGTATGTCGCCGCGAGATAAACTATCCATCCCTCTTTTATTCATATAGTAAGTAAAAGATGGAAAACCTGTCTCGCGGCGACATACTGACATACCAAGCCTGTGCTAAGCATACAGACCAATTACAACTTCAGTAATTTGGATTTTTATCTTCCCAGCCGTGTCGTTCGCATTCGCAAAATGCAGCGCGGGTCATCATATCAAAAATGAAGCAAATCGACTATAAGTTTCGAATACGCCTGCTTAAAGTTTGTACGATAATCACATGCTCATTAGGGGCCATCGACAAGTGATGGACGTCAATCAGTGCACAATGAGCGCTTGTTACAGAGATGGCGCTACGGGGTTTCCATTACCTTCGTTTAGCGGGTAAAAGGCAGGTCGCGGAGGCATGTTTAACCTTTGAGCTTTTGGCGGTTTTTAGTGAGAGGGTTCCGAAATATGCTAAGTATTTCGAGTGTTAGCTAAGGGCCCAATTCTTAGGGATCTGAGTATCTAATATATTGAACCGTTTTACACAAAAGATCCCAATGGGCCAAAGTGTATCCGAAAGGGCCCCACGAAAAAGATAAGACCTTATATATTTCCTTAACTAAAAACTATGCGCTTAGAGGCACCTAATTTAATATATTATTATTAATCAGTAAGTTACTTAGATTTAAAAAAAAATATAATACACATAGGTACAAAAATAATACAGAATATAAACACATTATAAAAATCTAACCTAGGGTGCCGCCAGCAACGGGGCGGACCCAAGCGGCCGGTGGTTAAGGTTGCAAAGAGAGGAACCGACGGACTATCCGCGCCGTGTCTAAGATTGCTGCCTTTTGCACCTGACCCTTGATCTAAAACTCGCAAATATGTTAAGATCCTAGTCGATACTTTTCGTTATTAAACCGTTTGCTGTAACAACTATCGGGAATTGTCATGATAACCTCGATAGCAATTGCACAGGTAAAATTCTCGGCTTTTCCCTTGCTTCACGCGGTTTTTCCCAGAATCATAGGCAATTCACCGACGCGAGCAGACCCAAGTCCGATTCTTTTTTTTTTTTTTTTTATACCACGTCGGTGGCAAACAAGCATACGGCCCGCCTGATGGAAAGCAGTCACCGTAGCCTATGGGCGCCTGCAACCTCAGGGTGTCACATGCGCGTTGCTGACCCAATAAAAATAACGTTGGCACAACAAATAAGTGGCTCCACTCCACCTGATCGTAAGTGAAAAGTAGAGCCCAAATCGCGGCGGCAACGAACAGGAGACAATTAGTAACCTGTTAGTTGCCACCGCCTTGCTGGCCCGCTAGATGCATCTGAGAGAGCCTTGTAGAACTGCCCGTGCAGCTCCTTGCTCTTCCATACCTCCTTGCGGTCCTCACTTCTTAGTGCCACTGGTTTGCACTAGTTCTCCTTTGCCAAGCAGAACGGAGTAAAATTCCTGTCCAAAGTATCCCATTCTGGTTAGTTAATAAATAATTCCTTAAATCGTCACACCTCATGGTCGTGAAAGTTTAAGGCACATATGGCGTTAAAAAAGCCTTATAATAAGTTCACACCTCCTTGGGATCCCAATCTCATAACCGACGGATATGAACTCGTCAGTCAAAGGCTTCTAGCTTGGTCTGAGTTATTATTATTGTTCAAGCTAAAAGTGTGACTAATTTACGGATTTGATGAAAACCAACTATCGGTTTTGCCATTTTGCACGGGACCCTAAAATATAGGTGTCTGAAGGATTAAACCTCCCAAGTCCAGCGGTGTAAAAGGCCTCCTATAAGAACATGGCAAATTATCGTAATTGGCTTATAAACACCGGGTTTACAATTTTTCTCTTGTCCGACCTATGTTCGACACTTTGACCGCCCACTCGAGTAAATTGACTGACAGGATTTGTTACACATCATAAGTTTAAAATTATGCACATATTAATTTGCACCTTGTACTCTTTCAATTCAAAAATACCTACTATTTTAGAGTCGCCACAGTACAGCCTGCAAAATTTCACGACAATCGCCCGCTATCAGAAAGATTTGGAAATATTTGGAACTTCATAATGGCCCATCGAACGCGTCATCCATAATATTACTACTACGATTAAAAAAGCACAGATGACATTTATCTCTTCGATGTTCCCTGACTTGAAGAAATCACTCCTGGCGCCCGTAGGCGTCCACTTAATTAAGAGTGACGGTATTTTGATTACCTACTTACCATAGTAACAGGACCCGATACTTATCCAGAAGATTAAGGTCATAACATCGTAAAGCCTTTATATGGAGTAAAAGTGTCAAAGTCGGTAAGCGACAATTTAAAACTAAAGAAAAGTATTCGGTAGGTTTTATTTCATAATAGCAGATGTCGGAATTGTGTACCGTGTTTAATTATGTACCTACCTATTTAAGTGAGAGATGCTGGGAACTCAGAATTGGCTACTACTTTGCTATTACGACTAATGCGTCAATCGGTTTAATGCTATCTGATATCTGGCACCCTAGTGAAAAGGGGTATAAATCGAAATTTGCCACTTTACAGGAGAGCCAAAAAACGATTGGCGAAATTATTCAAAATTACTGTGCCGAAATGGCTAAAGAATTAGAATAACTGTAAATGTACTTTGAGTAAATACAATGCGCTCTTTCACATGCCGTCATTGGTTTATGGCTAAGATCAATAGTTTAAAAAAAAATTGACTTGTACCCGCTGAAATAAATGCTGTTTAGAAATATAACCAAATTAGTACCCCTTTTCACATATATTGGGCATTAGTGAAAACGGGTATACATTTAACTTATTTTATGATAACTCTTTTTGAGATGTACTTTTACGAAAAAAATTTAGCTAAGTTTGTTTGCGAAATTAATTTTAATGGCATAGCATGTACGTACACAATATAATCCCATAAAAACCGACTTATACCATTGTGCACAAAATGTTAGTAACGTGTAAAAGGGAATAACAAGATTTATATTAATCACTTTATTCAATTGTATCCAAATTCTATGAAATAAGTTACAATAAATATATTTATTTTTTCCATTTATTATTAGAAATTATTTCCTTGAATTAGAAAAATATTACTTCTTTTCAACAGCCAAAACACAACGCATCATAAAATGAAATGTTTTTAAATTTCATAGTATCAAAAAATTCCATAATGTAGCATTTATTCATTATTATCAAAATCGTGTCATAATATTTTTTTTCTCATGCCTTATTTTGCTAACACGGTACTCGACAAAAAACCTAAATAGTACAAATAGTCCTACTGTCCGAATTATAACTTTATGCCCTGGATGTCGTGGACGCAGCTAGGTAGGTACGTTCCGTAACGCCTGGATGGCAATTTTGTATCTTATCGAGTCACCTAAAATAACATACTATTGAAAATCGATATTTTATTAAAAAAACTATTGTCTATAGCCTATCGTAATGTACATTAAGATACAACTGTGAAAAAAATAAGTTCTAAATAAGCATAAATAAGTAAAGTACGACCGAAGGGAGTGTTTTAAATCGACACGATTTACGAATTTCATTTTTGCATGTGTATCGTACGACATTTTTCAGTACAGATGGCCTTCCGAAGTTTTCAACCAGGCAAGATATAAACGACTCCTCGCACTAGTGTGTAAAGAAGTTATTTCAGTTGTTTCGGATAAAAATAGTTACGTTGCATTGCAGTACTCTGTATGGAATCTTAATAAACAGACTTTAATCGACGAGTATAAAAAGCCTGTCACTATTATGTTCTATCGATTATAATTCTTATAAAAGTTGTATAGGTAAATATAGGTACGATCAACTTGAATTATTGTGTTAATTACACATTAACTTTATTAATTTCGTTAGTAGACAATTTAAAAAAATATTGTGATAATATTGTTTTCATTATGTTAGCATTCGTAAAAAGTGGCCAGGCATGGTTTCCGGGTGGCTGTTTTGAAATTGTTCTAATCACATGTTTCTGGAGTAAGTAATAATATATAGATATAGCAACAGCCATAGAACAGCAGCAAATACTCGTACAAGGCAATTATAGTGCGCTTTCTATATTACCTAGATCATTAAGTAAAATTGTTACTACAATTTAAAAAAAAAGTATTTGCGTTAGGTCGTTTAAAACTGTCAACACAAACTTATATTACTAACATAGGTTTTAACAAATAAGCAGCAGAATTTAACAGCTTGAATATGAAAAAATACAATCATACTTTAAGAAAACCGGCCAAGTGCGAGTCGGACTCGCGCGCAAAGGGTTCCGTACCATTATCAATTTATTATTAAAAAAATACAGTTAAATCAACCTACCTCAAAAACTATAGGAGATAATTTTATCAAACTAAAAATCGTTGATAGAGTTTATTAATGTGCATAACATATATTTTTTCAGAATTTTATATCGCGTAGTTTAAAAAATAGAGGGGGGGGACACATTTTTCAGACTTTGAGACCTGATATCTCGAAAACGATTTGCTTAAATAAAAATGTGATGTATAAACCTTCATATCATTTTCAAAGACCTTTCTATTAATACCCCACACGCTTATGTACAACTAAAAAAAAAATTCTATCCCTCAGTTACATGTATGGAGGGCCCCCACCCCAATGGTTTTTTTTACAATTTAGTATCACATTCCTGTAGCGGTTCATACAACACATATCCTTACCAAATTTCGTTACTGTAGCATTTATAGTTTCCGAGTAAATTGGCTGTGACAGACGGACAGACGGACAGACGGACATGACGAATCTATAAGGGTTCCGTTTTTGCCATTTTGGCTACGGAACCCTAAAAAACAATTAACCACTAAGTAAATAAAATTTTAAAAACTAACACTATTTTAAACATTGTGTATATATAACGAAACTTAGTGTAAAAGGGTACAACTTAGTACAAATCCGTCAATTTACTGGTGGTAAATGTTAAGTAATACTTTTTAATTTAGTGCAAACGGATATAATTCCCGCAAATGGATTGTATCACATGTAACAAACTGTAATTCTAAGTGATTAAAGTCGACTTGTACCCGTAACAACACAATTTTATTCGTGAATATGAATTTATGTCGAATTGTATCTCAAAAAATGTTTTTATTGTTCGTGTAAAGTGATTTAAATACACATGGATCCTCATTATCCGAGTGACCATCAAGAAAATATGAGTAGTTATAGCGTTACACACAACAAAAATCCAAACACGTAAAACTTAGCTACACTAATACCTTTTGTAACTTTTCAACGATATACTTTTTTTTGTTAGTAAGAATTTATTTCAACTTATACCTGACACTGCATGATCATTTGTGTTAGTTAAACCATATTACACGACCGTAACTCTGTCAATTTACGTGATATCTTAGACCCTTTTACACCAACCGATGCCATTTTTTTTTTGAAATTTTTTGGTATACTTAACTCAATTTGGCCAAAATTCGACTTATACCCCTTTTCACTAGGGTGCCAGATATATGTTACTTTTTAATGATAATAGATTAATTTAGGTGGAGTTGAACTAAATCCCCAGTTATCATTAAATTTTTTACATATATAAACCATTTATTAACAAAAATACATAGTAACATAAAGGGTAATTTAAGAATAAATAAATAAATAAATAGTTATCACGCAAGCACTGATGGAGATATTAGGTACTCTAGTCAGGTAGAGGAAAGATTGGGTAGGGCTGCGCCATCGCTTAGGCCAAAGAAGTTTTTGAAGGAGTTAAATTAGTGGCGCGTACCCCGAATACACATGCTTGTAGCACGGAGTATGGAAATTATATTCATTAAATTTCATTATCATTAAATCGTTCACTGAAAATTGTATTGTGTGGGAAGTCATAGGTCATAATTATATTTATGTGCCTAGTAACTCTCTGAGTAATTTTTTCGTAGTAACCAAATTTTATTTACATAATAATTATATAGGTAGCTAACTATTTACATACAAACGATGACATATAACCGAAACCCTAAAATATGCACAACTTACAAAATAACCACAACACAATAAAAATAAATAAATAAAAAAAACTGAGTCATTTTGGATTTTTTTTCATGATGGCGTTAGAAAATTCTGCTCTTAAGCAAGCTTGTTCCAAAACAATACGAGGCTTCCGTCTTATTAGACGTTGGCCGGCTTTTTAATCCTTTTCACCCATTAAAATTGTTCTTACTATAGAGTACATACAGACTGATCTACATGATCTTATGTTACTGGCTGCAGGTTATATCAGTGGCATTAATCCTGGATAAAGGATGTTAAGTTATTCACTCCGTAACGGGGAAATTACTGATGATTAAAGATCGTTTGGTAATTAGAACGATATTTCGAATGGATAATAAATAAGCATAGAAAATAAAGGTCTAGTCAAGAATTGTTCGATGAATAAGAAGAATAAGAAAATTAACATATTTTATTTTAAAATGACGTACCTAACATACTTCGTATGTTGTATTCTTTTCGCTTTCTGTTAGCTTTCTGTCGTGCACCTAAAATAATCTTAATAATCGAATAATATTTTCACCTGTATGGGGAAAAATGCACTATTGTTAATAATTTACAATAATGGTAATATAAAATGTTAATCGTTACGAACATCGTAACAAAATGCAAAGCATTAAAAAAACAGCAAAATGTAAAAATAAATAAATAAATATTTATTTTCATTATTTGACACGCGCACTTTTTGAGTAAAGGTCACATACAGAAATGAGAACGCTTGATATTTTTATACGAAGTTTGTAGGATTTTATTGTCCAGCCATCTTAGAATATGCACCTAATATTTGAAAGCAATGTAGGCAGTAAAATTCCCATCATACATTATTTTTTGGCACACAATATAACTTTCATAGGTTTTGTTAGGTACTAGTTTCTTTTTGGTTCTTTAATCGAAGGCTGAGTCAGAAAATCGCAACAAGAAAATAATTAGTGTATCACTAATAAAATTGTAACAAGACTAAATTGTCGTGTCACTCAAGCAATCTTTATTTAGCCCGCTCTCCTCTTTAATCATAAAACGTAAACATCACACAATTAGACACGACATGAAATTCCTTTAAATTACTATACAGTCATAAATCCTTAGGATAAACTTTGAGGCAGTCGGTTAAGAGCTAGTTTCGAACATTTATTCAATACGAGAATTATAACGAAGTCCTGTTGATAGCGTGCCGTATAACATCCTCGACAAATTAGGACGGGCGCCATTTATCACGGACATGTAAGGGCAGAGTACACATTCAAATTAGTTGGGTAATAAGTCTAGATGACTTATGGGCTCAATGTAGTCGAGGAATTTAGAAGGACCCTGTGATTTGGGATTATTTAAGAGGATGTTTGCCCGTTTTGGGATTTGAAAGTTTAATTTGACATTTCTCGCGCTGATTCTGGGTACAAAACCAGTGCAAACGATAACTGCAGTTTTGTAAAAATAATCATGTGTCACGTCTATTTAATTTGATATGATTTACGCGATGAATTTAATTGATATTAATCGATGAATAAAAATGCAGTTTTCGAAAATGCAAAAATTTAATGTAGACTGATTGGATAAACTGTATATAGGTACGTAATTTTAAACATACATACATACTTACAGAAGAATTTACTACATTCACGGAACCTTAAAAACAGTTTTCAAGTGCCTCTTTTACAAAAACTAAATTAGTTTAACGCGTTTGAAGCAATTTGTAACTTACGTCGTTAATTTCATTACGAGAGCTTTGTGGCACCGCATGTGTTTTGTTTTGTCTTTATTTTAATAGGAATGTGAATGATCCAATTTATGTGGTTGAATTTATCTGTCATTTAAATGAGGAGATGATTTAATTATTTTATACAGGCGCTTTGTACAGTCATCAGAAGAAAAACTGTTAAACTCTTATGATTTTTGTCAGCCTCCGTAGCCTAGTTGGTAGTGACCCTGCCTACGAAGCTGGAGGTTCCGGGTTCGAATCCCGGCGAGGGCATTATTTGTGTATTTATTTATCACAAATATTTGTTCCTTGGTCATGGCTGTCTATGTATTTATGTATCTATCTATTATATATATTGTCGCCTGGTCCCACATCACAAGCCTTAATTGAGCTTACCGTGGGACTAGGTCGATTTGTGTAAGATGTCCCAAGATATTTATTTATTATTTATTATTTATTTATTAAAAAACAGAGAACTTTACTAGCTTTTGACAATTATTACTTGATTTCTGTACATTTCTTCTTAACGTTAAATAGTTGGATACACATATCGCCCAATGCAAGTTTTAAATGAAATTATTCAAGCCGATTATTTTGTTTTTTCTTCTTTGTTCGGTACCTACATACCTACTTCAAAAACATCTGACGTCTGTGAATTAATTTAGAACAATATATTTTAAGACAAATCATGTTTTCTCAAACATGCCATGCTTTTTAATTTCGACAACATTGTCATTATTTTTATTTTGTATTTCTTTGTATATTTGAGAAAAGCACTATACATATATTTCGGCCTCGTTACCTATACCAACTTGGCCGGAAATCCTCATTTCCTGGCCTCTGATGTAATGTACTATTTTTGTCAAATTTGCTAGAAATTAAGGATCTTCTCAAATTACTTCTCACACTTTTTACTATAGCAATAAAAAAAATCTTTTTTGAGAAGCGGTAGGTGCGATTTTTATAAATGAACTTTCCAATATAATCCAAAGTCTTTACATATTGTTTCAGGCGCATTCAGTTGGGGTTGGACAACACAACGGATCCAGTGCCAAGTGTACGAGTGTCCAGGCAGACCCGCGGGGCGGACTGTATCGGGGTTGCGAGGAGGTATCACCAGTGCAATATGGCTGTAAGCAATTTTATTATTATAAATAACGAGTCATTTATTGATTTAAACTTTCACGATTATCACTCATATTTTAAAGACAAACGGGTCTTAATCGCGTAAACTTACGTTTAATTATATCCTGACGTTTCGGGCATGACGTTACACCCGTTTGTCTTTCAAATATGAACGAGTAATTTAACTTTATTAAGCGGTACAACGTAATCAAATAAAAGCGAAAATATAATTAAAGTAAACTATCAAATCAAAACGAAATAAACCAAAACAATAAAAACAGACCAAGAGCATGTGGTGCCATGCTCAGTGCTCAAAAACGGCTGGGCCGATTAAGTTCAAAATTGTTTTATTTTTAACGTATTCTACAAGCCCACTATTCATGATTTTTTTCATATTTTTTGGACCTATGGATCAAAAGTTAGTTTAAAAGGTAGTTTTTTTTTCTGGAGCGATTATCTCCGAAAATATTGACATAAGAAAAATATTCTCTTTTAAGACCCTATTTTTTTTAAAGACCTATTCAATGATACCCCATACTATAAGATTACAGCAAATACACAAATCATCCCCACTTCACCAGTTGGCTAGGTACGCGAAAAAAAATGTGTTTGCCATTTTGGCTACGGAAGCCTAAAAAGGATAAAAACTAAAGTAACCTATCAAATCTAAACTAAAATATCTTAAAAGTTGGGCCCCCACGGCATGGTGCCAAAGATACTGGCAGTATTACCTCGCTGTATTGCGATACTGATGCGTTGAGTAATAATGAGTACCTAATGATTTTCCATTTTTTTATCATACCTTCCTGTTTTAACTTTTGTTGAAATATAGGTATAATAATAAACGACAAATCAAAATAGTTTATAATGACAGAAAACAATCAAACAAATGCAAAATCACTCAAGGAACATTTCTTAGCAATAAAAAAGTAACGATTTGTCCGCTTCGCCTCGAAGCCTGATAAGAGCCGACTAAAAGCCCTTGATTACCAAGAACGATTGAATTACAAATGTAAATTAGTATTGTTTCGTTTAATAGCTTTTATAAGTTCCATGCAACGGTACCTTGTAGTAGTAGTTAAGTTTAAATTTCTAAGGCCTCACTCTTTATATCATTCTTTCTTGAATGGCGCCATTACGAAATCCTAAGGGTGAAGAGTGTCAAGACACAACTGCATGCGTATAGGCATTTTTCCTATTAAAATTTACCGTTTAGTATGAAACGCATAAGTTACATGCGTGTGAAAAGTTGGACGGGGGTCGAATAGTAAACGGTAATTTTCAATAGACAAAATACCTCTGAATGCTGATAATTTATACGTGTATGACCCTAATAAAGGTGATGTAGGTATTGATAATATAGACACATCTCAAAAAAATTTAATTATTAACGTTCCTACGCACCACAAGACTAATTTCATCTTTTTTTTTTAATGGTACGCCTCTTCATAATAATCTTCAATGTAATCATAAAATATACAAAAACATAATAAGAATTAAGGCTAATTAAAAATAAAATTAACTACAAATATTAAACTAAATAAACATAAATCTCTTATCATCATAAATAAAATTTTGAATTCTTTTGAATTTTGCATGCCTTCCAAAAAAACGATTTATACAGAAGAAGTATTTCTTTAATCAACCAGTACGTTCAAACATCTAAAAGGGTTTATTTTTTGCTGACTTGATTTTTTTAATATAATATGTATATGTTTGTCAGCCTCTGTAGCCTAGTTGGTAGTGACCCTGCCTACGAAGCTGGAGGTTCCGGGTTCGAATCCCGGCGAGGGCATTCTTTGTGTATTTATTTATCACAAATGTTTGTTCCTTGGTCATGGCTGTGTATGTATCTAAGTATCTATACGTATCTATCTATTATATATATCGTCGCCTGGTACCCACAACACAAGCCTTAATTGAGCTTACCGTGCGACTAGGTTGATTTGTGTAAGATGTCCCAAGATATTTATTATTTATTTATTTATTATATGTATGAAGATATCAGATTAAAGTTTCGTGCTATTTTGAAGAAGCCCTAGAATCAAAATAGTTAAAACATTTTTTAAAGCTCGCACTGAAGTAGAAATTATACGTAACTACATAATTATTATCACTAGGGTTAGGATTTTGGTGGCATTTATTGAACATAGAGCAGTGGAGTCGATGTTACAAATATTTTTAACTTAAATAAATGATTAATTTATAAAATAATAACGAAATAGTGTTCATTTCAAGCTGAATTTATTAAAGAATTTAAATAAATAACATGAATTTTATTTTTGAGGACCTAGAAATATATTAATTTTCAATTAAAAATTGTTGGTATATGAGAAAATTTATTTATTTAATTTTTAAGGTTCTAGTTCTCTCGAAGACCGTAAATATTATATAGTAATCATAAGCTATGTTACAAAGAATGATTGAACTTCAATTCATAGGTAGTCAAATATTAAAGATGAAATTATTTAATACTTAAAATTGGCGAAACCCTGTTTAAAAGAATATATTTATTTATTATTTCTGATTAATTAATTATTCAATCAATCATAAACAAATTAAAAAACGACTCCACTGTTCTCTGTCCACCTAATGCCACCAAAATTCCTAACCCTAATTATCACACTTGGATCTATGATGTATATTGTATAGGAAATTAATTGAATATAGTCGGCTATTGCGTATTATTGCACATAATATACGAACTTCACTTTGAGGAAAATTACTTTTACAAGCATATGCTCAGAAAGTGCATGTGTGCGGGAGTGAATTTTCATAGTAGAGTCACGTCTAATAGTAATAATATATACCTATACATTTTGGAACGTATGTCAAAGGCATAAGGATCAAAGTAATATACATAATTATTATTAGAGCCGACCGTACCTACTTTTCCGCACGGCCGGGTTGGTACTTTCGAGATACTCGTAGTCCTTCTGGTTTTCCTCGCATAATGCATTGTAAAATGTTGTATGATACACATGTTGAAATGTAGGCTACTTTCCACACTTGTATTGACTTGTATCATAAATAACTAATCCCTGGATATAAGAATATTTGTATTTTAGTTTTTCCGTTGTGTAGTTTTAAAGATTTAAGCATAAATGTGAGTGAATTTAGTTAAACGTCCCACTTTGTCGTTTGCCATAAAGCCGCTTTGTCAGTTTATTCACATGAAGATACAAGGAAATCTCGTCTTTATGGTAAGCGACAAAGTGGGACGTTTTACTAAAAACTAACACAAATAGGGATACAGGGACGGAGAAAGCGACTTTGTTTTATAAAATGTGGAGATTACTGCAGCCAATTTCTAAGAAGGTATTATAATATAGAATAGGTATTCATGCAAATCAAATTAATGTGAAATTTGTATAGGTAGGTACATATAAGGGCAGATTTTTATTAATTTGTCGTTTTTTTATTTTTTTCAAATTGGGACTTTTTTACATGTTTTCTACTCAGAATCTTGAGCTCTTTCGATCCTGATAGAAATAAAAGCGTTAAAAAAACCCATTAACATACTATTTTTCATACACTTTCTTCGACCGTAACTCAGTGGAAGACAAAAAAATGTATGGAATTTCGGAACACTTTTTTCTGCTGATGAGGATCGAAAGAGCTCGCGATTTTGAGTAGGATAAAAATATAAAAAATCCAAATTTGAAAAATTAAAAAAAAACTACAACAAAATGAAAATCCGCTCTTAATATTGTTATAATATAATTTGTTGCAGCCGTGTCACATCGGGGTCACCAGCGTATCAGACATGCGAGCCGAGCAGTGTTCAGCGTACGACCGTCGACCGTTCCGGGGACGGTTCTACATATGGGTTCCTTACATAGACGGTCAGTATAATTATCTCAGCCGTAACACGTCCACAGCTGGGCATAGGCCTCCCCTTTGGACCTCCAAAATTCCATATGTATCGGTTTGAAGCAACCAGTAGGCTTAGCACATGATTCAGATTGACAGAATGTCGCCGCGAGATGGACTAAATAAATATATACCTTGGGATATCCTACACAAATTTACCTAGTTCCACGGTAAGCTGAATTATTACCAGGCGACGATATAAGGTAAGGTGGGGTAAGATGAAATGGTTTTTTAAATAGGGGAAAGACAAAATGCTACCAGTAGTGTTATTCACTAAGGAAACCGCCTTGCTGTCAGCGCTGCGGCAGCGTCGAGCCTAAAAATGGTATTCACTAATGTACTTTAAGCGACACTAGTGCTCGGCGACGTATGCGGCGTGAGCTGGGACTACACTGCGTCGAGAGTTTGACGTTTAATGTACGAACTTCGTATTCTCTAACGAAAAACAGCGACGAACTCGCCCACAACCTCGCTCACAGCCTCGATTCCTAATGTCAAATAAAACAGCTAGGATTTTAGACAAGGCTGTCTCGACGTCGAGCTCGTTGACGAACGCAGCGTCGAATGTGTGAATAAGAGAATAGCATAGCAGCAGACGTTGTGCCAGAAGCACGACTTTTGTCTTTCCCCATTCTGAAAACCGTTTCATTTTACCCCAACTTACCTTACTTAATAGACAGATACATCTCGACATGAGACGCATAAGGTCGGTTCTGTAAGTATGAGATATATCTAAATTCGACCTTGTTTCTAAAGCATAAAGTTTCACTTACAAGCTTAAAAGTCAGAGGAATTGATACTTAAATACATAGACAGCTATGACCAGAGAACAAATACTTGTGATAAATAAATATATAAATAATGCCCTTGCCGGGATTGGAACCCGGAATCTCCAAAACCTACCCAGGCTGACAAACTTCCTTGGGTTTAATTAATATACTTAGACGGACTATCTCGCAGCGACATACTGTTACACCAATCATGCTGCATCGAGTGTCTCCGGCGACCATCATAAGGTCGTCTGACCTACGAGCTTCGCTGCGGTTTCCAAACCGGGGTCTCCAGTCGAGCAACCGCGAAAGCTGAGGACGTGGGTTCGAATCTCACTTCCTCCACGGCGTGGGTAAATTTTAATTTTGTATATGATATGTAATATTCAAAATGTATATAATTAATCTAGCGATATATAATAGCATTACTACTTAAAAAACATAACTCAAAACTATTTAATAAAACAATTTGTTAAATAGTTTTGAGTTGGCCCACAAGAATATTTCCTATAAAGTATTAAGTAGTATAATAGTTTCTTCGGTTACCGCGAGGATTACTCATGAAATAAAACTATGAAAACGGATAAACTCGCGTATATTGTGTGTGTATCGTGGTCTGCGGACTGACCGCAGACCACGAACCCTGTAAAATGTTCGAAACGTCGGAATTAAGTTAAAATTAGTTAATATATACGCGAGTTTATCCGTTTTCATAGTTTTATTTCATATTAAGTAGTATATTAAACAAAGTCAATTATATATTATTGACTCAGCAAAAATAAATATAGTTTAAATTTGAACAATATTAGTAGTCTTTATTATTTACCTTTTCGTTGGTCGATCGTTTATTTAATGCATAGCATGGAGTAGGTAGCGTAAGTAATAGCGACATCTAGTGACCAGTACTTAACAACGCCACATTTCTTGAGTGAAATTGCGGTCCTGTCTACTATATTTGAATCTTTGAACGCCTTAGACTATAAACGCCTTATTATCTCAAGTAACAGTTGTTTTAATCGTTTTCCTCCATCCGCAAACATTTTTAATCGTGAATTTCGAGCGTCTGGCTCTGTCTCACCAAAGAATACATAGAGTAACAGAGAAAGTTGCAAAAAATCACGATGTACGTTGCTTGCAGTAGACACGAGGATTTTCTCGTAAATTTTGTTTCTCAATACAAGGGTCTTTCAAAACGCACGACTCTGACACCAATCACCAGTACTGGCACATTCTCTATCAGATGTATAGGAGCGGCCAGGGTGTTCATAAACATCTGGACAAACCTCTATTGGCATGGTGTTAGAGTCCATGTTCAGATATTTATGAGCACTGTGGAAGTTCCGATATATCTGATGGCGACTGTACCATTCGTTTTTATGTAAAATGCCGCTCCAATGTTGCGCTTTACTTTTTCGTGACGTTGTTATTCCACGTTCTAACAGGATATCTACGAATTGCAGAGTTTGGTTGGATCATCATAGGTACAAAATCATCAGTTACAATAGTTATGTGACTGATGATTTTGTACGCATATAATTAAACATAATTATATCGATATATGTAGAGATATCGAGTAACTCGATATCGCCGAGAATCGTGAACCGATTTTTATTTTTAAAGGGACGGGAATAACCCCGAGTTGGTCCCATTGGCACCAAGTCGGGGGTCGGGGTCTGATGATGCGATCTTGGAGAAATCGGTTGAGGCCTGTTTTTTTTTTAATTTGGTAATTATAACTACTTCTGTTAAACGTGATATAATCATTGCTACATCATGCTCTTTATTCCCAGGCGATTCTCCTTGCACGCTGAACTGCCGACCCTTAGGGAAACATTTCTACGCGTCACTGGCCTTGGTGGCAGATGGAACACCATGCACCAGACCTGGACACCGAGCCATCTGCGTGCAGGGATCTTGTAAGGTAAGAGTAACTTAGTGTTGATTATGTTACTATTACTAGGTGATTTTCCTTGCACCCTGAACTGCCGACCTTTAGAGAAACATTTCTACGCGTCACTGGCCTTGGTGGCAGATGGAACACCATGCACCAGGCCTGGACTCCGAGCCATCTGCGTGCAGGGATCTTGTAAGGTAAGAATTATTTAGTGTTGATTATGTTACTATTACTAGGTGATTCGCCTTGCTTGCTGAATTGCCGACTTTCAGGAAAACATTTTTACGCGACACTGGCCTTGGTGGCAGATGGAACACCATGCACCAGGCCTGGACTCCGAGCCATCTGCGTGCATGGATCTTGTTAGGTAAGAGCTACATGTTTAGTGTTAATTGTGTTACTATTACGAGGGGATTCTCCTTGCGTGCTGAATTGCCGACCTTTAGGGAAACATTTTTACGCGTCACTGGTCTTGGTGGCAGATGGAACGCCATGCACCAGGCCTGGACTCCGAGCCATCTGCGTGCAGGGATCTTGTAAGGTAAGAGTTACTTAGTGTTGATTATGTTACTATTACTAGGTGATTTTCCTTGCACCCTGAACTGCCGACCTTTAGAGAAACATTTATACGCGTCAGTGGCCCTGGTGGCTGATGGAATGCCATACCTACACCATGCCCGGACTCCGAGCCATCTGTGTGCAGGGATCTTGTAAGGTAAGAGCTGCATGTTTAGTGTTAATTGTGTTACTATTACTAGGTGATTCTCGTTACTTCCTGAACTGCCGACGTTTAGAGAAACATTTCCGCGCATAAGGGCATTTTCACTTCTAGGGTCACCCAATTAGCTTAACTCTCACAAAAAAGTTTACTTCGATGTCAGCTTTGTAACGACAACTAAGCATTAAATATTAACAAAAATATTTTTTTATCATTTAATCCAGAAAGAATATGCTACATAAAAACAGGACTAAAGTGGATTTACGTAAATATTTCATGCTTAATTGCCGTTACAAAGCTGACATCGAAGTTAACTTTTTTGTGAGAGTGAAGCTAATTGGGTGTCCCTAGAAGTGAAAATGCCCATAACTAGCCTTGGTGGCTGATGGCACACCATGCACCAGGCTTGGACTTTGAGCCATCTGCGTGCAGGGATCTTGTAAGGTAAGACTTACATGTTTAGTGTTAATTGTGTTACTATTACTAGGTGATTCTCCTTGCTTGCTGAATTGCCGACTTTTAGGGAAACATTTTTACGCGTCACTGGTCTTGGTGGCAGATGGAACGCCATGCACCAGGCCTGGACTCTAAGCCATCTGCGTGCCGGGGTCTTGTAAGGTAAGAGTTATATGATTAATGTTAATTATGTTACTGTTATTAGGTGATTCTCCTTGCATGCTGAACTGCCGACCTTTAGGGAAACATTTTTACGCGTCACTGGTGTTGGTGGCAGATGGAACGCCATAGACTAGGCCTGGACTCCGAGCCATCTGTGTGCAGGGATCTTGTAAGGTAAGAGTTACATGTTTAGTGTTGATTATGTTACTATTACTAGAGGATGCTCCTTACACGCTGAACTGTATAGTTAGTTCCATGAGAGTTGAGGTCACACACAACAATATGGCATGTAAAAACAAGGGTAATTTGAAATTAGTGTTCTTTATTCGTACTGACAGCAGATTAAAAAATTTCAACTGTAAAATTGACTAAAAAGATTGTTCAAGGAATTTGCTTCAATATTTTGGAGCAAGTCAGATTAAGTAATTCATTTATACACTCATTTTTTTGCAATTAGTACTTTTCTTAGATGTGTGTATGTGAGCATTTGCCTCAACTCTGGTGAAATACGCATTATGAAAAGCATTAGATTCTGTTACCATTATCAGGTGATTTTCCTTGCAAGCTAAGCTGTTTTCGGAAAACCTTTTTTATTCATCACTAGCCTTGTCTATCCATCCATCTTTGATGTATGCAATGTTAGTGGTATCTTACCGAATGCTTGCTTGTAAACTGGTACCTACATACTGTGCAGCGTTTTTTTTTTAATTGATCACCATAGCAAGCTCCTGACTGTTTTATATTTATAGGCGCATAATTTTAAACGTGTTTATTACGTCATAGTTAAATAAAAACGAAAATACTATAGGTACGTAATCAATAGAATGTTTTATACAAAATCACCATTAGGAAAACATAAAAGTACCAAGACCGTGTTGTGACCCACTAACTACACTAAAGTGTTGAGCATATAACTCTGAACTTTGCATGGTAACATCTTAGCCAATAATTTGTGTTCGATTGTGGCCTATTATTCGTTGCAATAAAACGTCATGAATTGACGATCGACTAAAAACACAGAGAAGCACAAGCAAAAGATTGATCACTCTAAAGTAAAATAAATTATTATTATAGACCACCAAGAGTAGTTTACCATGATTTGTAATTGTAATCCAAAAGACGGCTGTCCTGAAATCAGATTTATAGTTAGTTTTTTAGCGTTTGAAAGAAGGTAACAAACAATCTTCACAATGTCTCTTTTACTAATAAAAACAACATTGAAAAATAAATCACTGGAAATAACAATTTACAGCATGCACTCATTATCATCATCATAATCATGATACTTATACTTTTTTTTTTCATATATTTTTTTATTTTTTTAATGCGTGGGATTGACTGGATGAAAATAGATGGTTTTTTATAACTGGCCCAATTGGGAGACAACGAGTCTACTTATGATTAGTAAAATCATACTGCCAGCTGCCTACCTAAGTACTTACTCGTAAAATGAAATTAGGTATGATTTTAGTCGACTTGATGTATATGACATCTTGACAGCTTAACTTGATCTGTATGACTGTTTTCACACTTTTATAAATATTATCCTGAAATCATTCTAATGCGTTTAGATGTTTTTGTTTTCCCATAATTCTGGCCTTCACTTTTTATCTTAGGCCAGCCGTACACCTGTAAGTTCCTACGTAAGTTATAGGGACGAAGCTATACTAAAGAATGAGAGGTGAATATCACTATCTCATTCCTTAGTATAGCCCCGTCCCTATAACTTACGTAAGAACTTACAGGGTGCTTAACCAAGATGCCAATCGCTAGCGCTTAGTAGCGTAACGTAGTTTTCCCTCTCTGTCATTCTTGCATAATAGTGCGACAAAGACAGTTAGCTGCGGTTAACGATGAAGCGCTAGCGATTGGCAACTTGGCTAAGCACCCAGGTGTACGATCGCTCTTAAAGTGGTGCTTCTATTGTAAGCTGCGACAACTTTATAAGTCTGCGCTATAAAATGTCCCGTTGCAATGTATCGGCAAGGACATGTTCGCCGTTATCGTAAATTTATTGAAACTATTGTTCTGCCGATAGATGAATTTCGCCTCGGAATTCGAACCGCGTCCCGATCCAGTATTGTCGGAGCTGAAAAGTCGAAGTCTTTATCAAAACAGTATAACGTGATCCTTTACGTGTCATCTTGGTAAACAAAAATAGCGTAATATAAAGTGTTTAGTAAATGTAGAATGAATTAGCATTTTTTTCGTTCTGTATGGAATATGTATGACTGAACATAGGTACACATAAACAGATTTAAACAGACCACAAAATTTTATTTTGGTTCATGAATGATGTACGTCTGCTTGACGAAACTAAAGACCGAAGAACTGGCGACTTACTAGCACAAGGCATCAGTATTGCGATACAGCGAGGAAATACCGCCAGCATCCTCGGTACAATGCCACAAGGGCCAATCTTAGAAAGATATAGGTTAGGTTAAGTAGATTAGTTAGATTTAATCTATGTACATAAATTATAGTTTTGAAAATAAATATTTTGAAAATTGTACTTATAGCTTATGAATATTGGGTTAAATATAATTTAAATTTGGTTTAGGTCTGGTGGGAAATGTTTTTACACCCTATCTCAACCAACAACTGTATCAACACCCTGTTTCAATTAATTTATCTTATTTAAAAACCAACAATCTATTAAGATTGTTGGTTTTTGAAGTCTTCAAAGTCTAAATCTTTATTCAAGTAGCCATAGCAAGTGCTGGATGCTTAGCCAAGTTGTCAATCGCTAACGCTTAGTAGCGTATCGTAGTTTTCCCTCTCTGTCACTCTTTCATATTAGTGCGACTAAGACAGTTAGCTGCCTTTCGTTTAAGATTGACGATTAAGCGTTAGCGATTGGCAACTTGGCTAAGCAACCTGTTACACTTTAGAATCGTCATAACTACACAATAAGTAAGTTTAATAAATAAAATCTAGTTTTAGTTCTACACTACACCAATTGACCCAAGAGGAATCCGGTAAGAATCGCGGCAGGATTTTTTTTTCAAATAACTGTAATGTACTGTAAGGTACATAATAATATTTTGCCATTATTATTACTAACTTTTACCTATTGATTTCTTGTATGGAGGGTAACAAAAGTAAATTTATACTGAATTGGTTGAACTTTTCAGTCGCCTACGTTCTGATTATCTAGAATGAGGTCGGATATCATTTCACACATTTTGTTTGATAGTAAATGTTTCTTGTAGGTCATAGCTGTCAGAAAAAATGGCTTAGAAAAACATCGGGGCTGTTGCTCTTCAAGTACCTATGCTAGCAGCCAGCAAATAGTCAGCAATATTATCTTACACATGTAACGAAAACTACACAAATATCTACAACTAATAAGCTGTGTCACGTGTCACATGTAAAGGTAGATTTAGACCAAACGAGCAAATTCTCATTCTATCCCCCACTCTACGAAATCAACGAATTTCGACGAATCACGTTTTGTGTTACGAACGAATTTTGTAGAGTGGGGATAGAATGAGCATTCGCTCGTTTGGTCTATGTACCACATCGCACTACTTTGTGCTTACTATATTTTTTATCCATCCCGCTCGTACGCTCGTGTTATTCCGGAGAGAGGTTTTTTTGATAGAAATAGTAACCATAAAAAAATAAGATTTTTGTAAATGCCCTACCGTAATCAGAGTTCATAAGTTCATGACCTCTTCCTTTAATTTGGTAAAAAATTAAAAAAGGCCTGTATAAGGGTTATTATTAATAATTAGAGATAAAACACAATTAAGGCCAATTGAAGACATCGTTTTCATGAAATTACGCAGGATCAAAAGGATTCAATTTAATTGAATTTATAAGTAGGTAGCACATTTTTAACAAAATACAACTTCTCATTGCTTACGAAAATAAAACAATAAACCAATACTCACAACATCACTTAGAGCTTTCTCTGTACCTACTGACCTTACAGCATACTAACGGTAAGATGTGTATTTTATTTACACGCAAACAAAATTACAGTCACGATAATCTATAAAAGGGCGCCAATAAAATACTATTAACATGCATTGTAGTCACTAAGTGGTAGGTAAATGTGCGCTTGCGCCGCCCGTGACCGCGCAAGCCTTATTCGACTGTTATATGACCAGTAATACATGTTATTGTGATGGTCAGCGATTGTTTCATTTAATTACGAGGCATGTAAGCATATCTTTATTTGAAATTCGCTGCATATTTGACAAATACTACCTATACTAAACAATTTTCAAGTGTAACGCATGTAGGTAGGTATCTTATTAGATAGCACTGGTACTTGAACTGGTAGGTTTTAAGGACATTTGTCTCCCTTGTCAGAGCCCGAGCACCTCGTTGAATATCTTGAATGAGTAGTTTAATTGTGTAAAAAAGGGTATAAATAGTTGGTACATGTAGTTTTCCATCCTTAATTTACCAAAATAAATGGTGTACAAATATTCTTACTTAACTTATCATCTAGGTATTGCATTGATAGTAAAAGATTCTTTAAAGGATATACATACATCTTATTTCATATGTACCTAAAAGAAATTATAGGAAATACATTCTTAGTTTATTTAAATTTAATTTGCCAGCGAAAAACTTATACGATATTATCAGATCTTTTGACGAATTAAGAAATCCGCTAAAAAGCGACAAATAGAAGATAAATCTTCAGTACTTAGCTTTCTTCTTTCGTTCGTTCTATGAATCTGACCCCCGATACAAATATTATAGGGAAAATAGGGGGAACTGTAGTATCATTCAATTTATTGATGTTTGAAGCAATGTAATAAAACTAATATTTATCTTAACAATGAAGGATTTTCTCAGAAACTATTGGACACTGCCGTAGTCATTTCGCGAATACTAAGAAGTTCTGGAGCGTAACAACTGTCGTCATCAAATTGCTATAAAATCAGCAATGTAGTCATCCACCGTGACTAGATCGTAAACTTTTTTATTAAGAATAAAATTCTTGACGTCCTTCATCAGTCAAAGATGCTATTATCATTGCCTGTCTATTGGAGAACAAAATATAAATAAATTATCATGGGACAATTTCACACAAATCGACCTAGTCCCATGGTAAACTGAATAATTAAAAGCTTGTGTTGTGGGCAAGCAAGAATGTAGGTACATAATACATAGATAGATATAGATATTTAAATACATAGAAAACAACTACGACCAAGAAACAAATAAGGACTGTTCAATTTACTAAACGGACATACTGTATTCATGATTTTAACAATGTAGTTGACAGTTTGATAGGTGTTTGCTTGTTATTTATAAAATAAACAGACATGTGCAGACACGCACACTGTTTTTTAATTATCTTTATATTTTTCATGATGGAGCGATGCAAAAATCGTATACAGGGCAATTTATGATCCAAGTAGACCGTGTTCCAAATAGGTAATTAGATAGTTCGAAGAATATCATTCCCTCGACGATTTACCAAAACGGCTCCAGAATTTTCAGACCCAAAAAGAGCCGGGATATGAATTAGCTTCGCTGCTCAGAAAATACTTGTGTCCCATACACGTGGCCGGCTCTTTAGAAAGTTCCTAAGAACCTCACAATCTCTCACGAAAAGTACACTTTGAAAAATCTGAGCAGGGAAATCATTATAAATACAATAGATTTTATGGTATGTATCCTCCCGCGATTAATTGTCGATGATATGTCATTTGACAGATGTTATACTTATTCTTGTGTCCTTATGAATTATAGTTTTATTTACATAAATTAACGATAATTTCAATTCATTGCATTTTACCTTTTCGACGCGATATCAAATACAAAGGCCACCAAATTGTCACATCTGAATTTGAATTTTACTCACATTTGTGTAGGTCTATATTGCTTTGTGGACCGTAACTTACATAACAGTCGCTTCCGTCAAAAACGTTAAACAGCAACAATATGTATTTGCAACTTGAACTTCCAATTGAATAACCTAGCCGATGCTAGTATACAACATAAAACGCATTTAGTGAGGTCGTAAGTACTTGTAAGAGAAGTAACAACTCTATGATTGCGAAATAAACACTTCAAAGGCAGTAAAAAGATCGTAAAATAAAATACTGATTAGTATAGTTAGCGACATGGCGAGATCACTTTGTTGATATGATAATTGTATTTATGTGATAATAATGCTATTAATGCTTTATATTGTATTTATAAAAAAATATTGTTTGCTTAGTTTCTGTACTAATGTTTTGTAAATTTGAAGATAGTTAAAGTAGTTAAAAAACAAAACAAATTAAACTGTTCATTTCAAGATAAGTTACATAATAGTCTTAACCTATAATCAAAATTATTTAAAGATTTCGTAGTAAAGAATAAAGAAGAGGCCTATACCCAGCAGTGCGTAAATACAAGCTGAATATGTAGATAGAAAGAAAGAAATTCTCGCTTACCTGCACCGAATTTGATATACATAATACTAGAATACATTACCAACCTACTAACAATCTAAAGGAATTTTCAAGAAAATATATCATTCAAGTCACAGCACGTCACCGGTGAGAATTTGTCTCCTAAAATGGGCAATGTATGTCTGGTTCCATGGTGGCGGGACTATTCTGGTATCTTTGCGCTATTTGCATCCGATTAGTGAGGCGGGACTTGCTAATTGTTCAATCAGCGAATAGCGATTCTAATCTCTGAATCGTGCATGATGTCGTTTTAATGTAGTTTCTCGAGGAATAGGTCAACATTTTAAAATACTGGCCGAGTGTAACAAAATTTTTGAATGTTCGTAGTCCATTTTCATCTTTTGAAAATATGTGCACATCTATTCTATTCCTTAGACGTTGGTCGTATTGTATTTATGGTAAATAAACTACAGTTTGTACACGTGCTGTAAAATGTCTTGTCCCAATTATAGATAAATAAAAATGAAGGGTCCACGGAAAAAACATGTCTAGTCAATTCAAATTACAGAAGGAAAAACCACCTTACTTTTAACAGAATAAGGTTTGAATTTGCCCCGATTTTTTAAAGTACTGGGACATGTTTTTTCCGTGGACCCTTCATATAAAAAACACGTAGACCACGGATGGTCCATGTATTTTAAATTAGTTTTTCGATACACAAAAATATACAAGCTATGTATAACACGATTGTGAACTTCCAGAAGTCCTAATTAGTAGGTTTTTTAAACGCAATACAGGTAATAATTATGTCAAAATAATCTCACATTTATCCCATAATAATTACATATACCTGCATATATTTCCTTAATTTTATAAAATGCCGTTACTCGAAAGTTAGGTCTCTATTTCGAGACAATTTGCCAAATTGAGACCTAACTTTCCTCGTCGCCCATGGCAACAGTTTGAAGTCCATCAGCTCTATCACGATCCCGTTTGTAGTGCCGACTAGAATGTTCCAGCATTACAGAATAGGCTCGTGCCTCTGGCGCCGCTATAGATCACTTACCTACTAGAATCTGTACCTAACTGAATGGGAACATTTATCCACGTAAGTCCTGTAGCCGTACAATGAGATTGCGTGCGTTTACTTTATATCCGGCTCGCTCACGCCAATACGCCCGTACGAGCGGGAGGGATAGAAAGTAAACGCGCGTTAATAACGTAGTCGCATCTCATGGTAGGGCTACTGAGTGGGTTGCCAAGATTCCAATCGCTAACACTCAGTATCGTAGCGTAGTTGGGTCAAAATTCTTTTCGTTGTCTTATTTTGTGTACTTAAAAAATGTGACGGAGTTGTGATTTTTGTATGTCATGATGATTTGTTTTCAATTTCTGATATATGGATTAAAATCTGGCATGAAAAAGAAAGACGTTTTGTATGTCATGATGATTTGTTTTCAATTTCTGATATATGGATTAAAATCTGGCATGAAAAAGAAATACAACTGCACTGGATTTTTTATATACAGTTTTCTCTTTCTATCACTCTTGTTTATAATTGCGACAAAGAAAATGCGTGTTTCGTTTGCACCCGTGTGTTAGCGATTGGGTCCTTGGGTATGCACCCGGGTGTTCTTAAACGAGTACAAATTGAGGTTAATTTACATAAAGTTACACTTAAATTCATTAAGTGTTGCCAGCTGAAATGGAGTTTCTTTTTTGTTTAGGACTATTCAATTTTGGTACCTCGATAAGACGAAAGTAATTATAATTTCCCAAAGATTATACTTAAATCGACAAATAAGACCTTTTCATAGAACAGGGCTGAGGAGGTTAAGGAAATTGTCTGTAAAATCTATTATATATATCGTCGTTATATGTATCGTGATGTATATATATATTATATATATCATCGCCTGGTACCCATATCACAAGCCTTGATTGAGCTTACCGTGGGGCTAGGTCGATTTGTGTAAGAGGTCCCAAGATATTTATTTACTTTATTTTATTGTTTATAGTACCTATGATGATAACGAGGCATTTACCATGTATTCTTTGTTTGACGAGAACTCGATATTTCAGCACTGTTGCAAATGCTATCTTCATGCATAAACCATTCTAATATTGTAAATTACTATGTTAAATTAAAACCTATATATCTATCTACGGAATAGATGTATACCTACCCGTCATTTTAAATCATTCATCATTGTGTTGTCATTTCATTTTCTTCTAGTAACTTAAAGAATTAAGCTGACAGTAGGTACAAAAATCGTAGCTTTTTCGAGCTAGACATTTTATATTAGGCAATATTGTGTAAGGATAAAACACTTACGAAGTCTGTGGAACGTAGTCCTTGGGCGCCTCTAATCGTGGATCTTGCGCCGGCGCCTCATACTAAACACAGCTGATCGATGCGTACAACTCGTTAGGCGTAACATGAAAATGTATGAGATTTTCCAAGCTTTCGAAGGAGCCGATTTATCTTTTATGTTAAGAAGAAATTGATAGCATGCATGCCTATAAAATGTAAAAAATATCGTGTTAGTGAGTCATTTATTGATATTTTTAAAAGAAGGATTAGCAAGCTAAATAAATAATCGCCTTTGATTACCTTTTAGCCTTTACTTATTTTCCTTGCAGATGGAATAAAAAAAATGTTATAGCATAGTCGGTTATTAAACGACGTATCCACATTACTTACTCTATGGTAACAATGTGAAAAAGTGGATGCATCTCTTTGTAATAGACTGTAGGTACATAGGTCCTTGTACCGCTAAAATATCCTCAGTCGGCCGCCGTCTACCAATGCAAATGCACGCCTGCAAGTTCTTGGTTTACCACCAAGACAATAAAAAAAATACAGTGAAAGTCAATAATTACGTATTTTAATAAGATGCCCATGACGCATTACGCATTTTTAAACATGGTGGGCTGCTACAGTTTCAACGTCCATCTTTCTCGCGTGTAGCATCTGACGAGATTGTACTCAGACTTATGGCATAGTCGGTTATTAAACGATGTATCCACATTACTTACTCTATGGTAACAATGTGAAAAAGTGGATGCATATCCTTGTAATAGACTGCAGGTACAATAGGTCCTTCTACCGCTAAAATGTCAGATCAATAACTATGAACTGGGACTGTTCCACCATGCTGAAATGAAATGAAAATAATTTAATTGAGACTCAGTCCAGATAAATGACAGTTGTTCTTTTCTTTTATATGACTGGAGAAAAAAATATAGATAATTTTATCAACGAATTTAATTACCCGGGGATCGCGAAACCTACTACCTTAATGACTTACGGCCCAAATGATTAAGGTACACCGTGTAGTACAGTAAAAGTTATTATTACACTACGAGGGTTGAGGCTTTTTTCTATATATTGTCAGTTAAAATAAACATTATTTGAAAGTTTTAGTTTTTAGCACGGTTCTAGAGTATTGTCCGGGTGATATACTGACAGATGAATTCTGGATGCAAAGTCATTACTGTTTTGAATTGTATTCCAACTTTTGAGCACCGAACTATAAAATTAATGGTTATTAAATTAGATATTACTACAAACATTATAAATATTAAAATTATTGCACATATTTATATTAAGTAATATTTATATTTGAACGTAACTCATTTGTATCAACGCGATACATAAATCTTTTACTACTTATGTATGTGTGTCAATGACTCGGCATATTTGATTTTATGACTAAACGTAAATGATGTATTCGCTTGTTGACAATGTTGGTACTACACCTACCTATTGTCATGTGCAGGAAAATATGAAGTAGGTATATACTCACCTTTTATGCAAAAGATGTTTTGACAACTACTTCAGAATATGCCCCATGTATAGTGGCGTTCAGAATTGCATGGACGATTTATGAATGAATTCATTCATAAACTGTCCATGCAATTTTGAACCCGACTGTACATGTAAATTTATTTTTCTCAAACATGCAATGAAAATGTTGTAGTTACATGCCTAAAAAGTGGCCGGGAAGTAGCTCGTTGCCGGCCTAGGCCGGCAAGTACCTCTTTTTTAATTTTCATTTGACATAGGGTTGTGACCTGGCATCTTGGCTTTTAGCCAATAATTATCTGTAAGTAATATTAGTATACAAAAAAATGATTGGCAAATTTTTGCAGTTATAATTAGGTATTTAAATTATATCATTTAAAATAAATGTACAATAACTACTCAAAATAATATTTAAAAAGCAGTATTATACGGCGCGATCCGTCGGCCCCGATCACTGCATGCGATTAATTGGACCCAACCGACCGCGTCATCTAATACCGCTTTTTTAAATTAAAAATTTGCAACATTCAAACAGGTCAATCTTAAAAAAAAATGAGGTGTCGGTGTCGTATTTGACTTTTGTTGTGTTTCAAAGACTTAGTTATGTAGTTGACTTATAATTTCTTAGAAAGAAGATACATTTTTTTTGTTTCATTTCATTGCATGTTTGAGAAAAGCATTATACATACCTCGGCCATGAAGTGACGGGTTGCCGTCCGAATACTATTTGGCCTTGCTTCGCTCGGCCGTCTACATATATTCGGCCGGCAACCAGTCACTTCCCGGCCTCAGTAGTAATGTACTATTTTATGTAATACAAGGTGCCCATGAGGAAAGGGAATCTTTACAAGATATTTCTGAATCTAAAAGAATAAAAAAAAAAGTTATATAATTATGAGATTTGGTATCTATTCTGAATGCCTTACTACAAAAAAAAACTCTCAAACATGCAATAAAATGTTGTAGTTACGTGCCTAAAAATTGGCCGGGAAATATCTAGTTGCCGGCCTAGGCCGGCAAGTGCCTCTTTTTTAATTTTCATTTGACATTAGTATTAAAAAAATATTGGCTGTTTTTGCAGTTATAATTAGGTATTTAAATTATATAATTTAAAATAAATGTGCAATAACTACTAAAACAATATTTAGAAAGCAGTATTATACGGCGCGATCCGTCGGCCCCGATCACTGCATGCGATTCATTGTACCCAACCGACCATGTCGTCTAATACCGCTTTTTAAAAGTAAAAATTTGCACCTTTCAAACAGGTCAATCTGAAAAAAAAATGAGGTGTCGGTGTCGTATTTGACTTTTGTTGTGTTCCAAAGACTTAGTTATGTAGTTGACTTATAATTTCTTAGAAAGTAGATAATTTTTTTTGTTTAATTTCATTGCATGTTTGTGAAAAGCATTACACATATCTCGGCCATGAAGTGACGGGTTGCCGTCCGAATACTATCCGGCCTTGCTTCGCTCGGCCGTCTACATATATTCGGCCGGCAACCAGTCACTTCCCGGCCTCGGTAGTAATGTACTAATTTTATTAATAAAACTATAGCAAAAAACTTTCACATTTTTATATATACCAGGTAATTAAAGATTGTTTTTTGTCCATTTCATGTCTGTCAACTAAATGAGCCAAGACTATGATATCACAGTAACAAAATCGTTTCCTGAAATGCGTTTATCATTGCCTAATGGTCACAAACGGTTTAAAAAATGACATTTTCTCTTAAAATAGTCGGAATCCGGCAAACTTCATACGACATTTTTAACTTCAAATTTCGTCAGAAAACCACTGTTAAATTTTTTGCCATTCCTCATAATATGCACATTGTTTACTACGAGTATATTATTATAGAAGTTATACTCAAAAATTGTTAGAGGCTAACCCCGAAATCGCGGAAATGTTTCATACATTTAGGTCGTGAGAACTTGAAATATGGTTGTTTATTTTTTGCAATTTTGGGTTAGGGTCGATTATTTCTGGCAATATTTAAATTCAGAAAATCATCTTATAAATATACTCTTTTCCAGACTCTTTTTCAAAATCCAATTCTATTACCTATTTAAACAAAAATAATTTATCTTTCATTGTCAATTTACAATTGTGTCGGTGGGTGTCTAACGATCACTAAGGATAACCGTGAACGGACAGATAATATACAGATATGACTAAACCAATAAGGGTTTCTAGTTGACTACGATACCCTGAATAATTATGATATGGACAGAAGTGCCAAATCAGTTTTCCTTCTATTAAGCAATTCATGTAAATTTTTGGTTTTAATATAAATCTACAACCACAAAAAGATTAACAAAGTGTTTCTAAGAATCCAACCACTGCAAATGTTTCGACAAGCCTAATGCTAATGTTTATTCGCTAAATCAAGAATGAATAATTTAAGGTAAACAGTAAATAATCATTACTTTGTCGAGTTTGTCACAAGAATTTTGAATAACTGTAAAATTGTCATTTTATGTTCACCACACGCAGCATGAAAATGTATGATTATGCGTAAATTATTACATGATAAATTGGAATTACATGACGCTGAATGACATTTTTTACGTCTCAAGTGAGGCTATCTAGTTCCTAACGGACTATTTTAGTGCCTGTTGTCGATTTATTTATTTATTTAATAAGCAAGCATGCAGTTAGAAAACTGATGTAGCCTGTATCAAGTGATCATTGTGACAATAATCATTGTCAAGTTGTGATGTACTTGTCTAGTCGGTTTTTGAACTTATTTACATTTTGTGCTGAGATCACGTCGTCTGGGAGTTTATTCCAAGATCTCACTACTCAGTTGCTCAAAAAGTGTTTATAAGGGTTATTGTGATTTGACTAATTTTAAATCACGACTGAGTAGTACAATAGTGTAGTGATGTAAATGTGCGTCCAATCGGTATTGTTATGAAAAAGACATTTTAATCGATGGTAAAGAACAACCTAGTGTATCTTTTTATTTAGTCGTAGTCACTTAATGCCTATAATCATGATTCCAACTGTGAGTTTCCCATGGGACTAATGATGGGTCGTTCCCTGTAATTTCCCAATGTTACTACATATGTGGGGAAAGTTTCCATTTGGGAATATTCCCCATACTATGCTGGGACAGTTACCGGAAACGACCCATAGCTACATGGGACCTATATGAACAAACGTAGTCTTTTTGAACTAGTTAAGTTTGAGCTCATTAATATATCTTCATACTTATCCATTGCAAAGGTGTTTACATAATTCTGAAACAAGGCTGGAAATTATGAACACTTCCGCACCGGTCGGTATGAAATTAGATATTGTTTCGCGATTTTCTTAAGGTGCATTCAGACCAAACGAGCATTCGCTATTCTATCCGACTCTACGACGAAATCAACGAATCACGTTTTGTGTAACGAACGAAATTTCGTAGAGTAGGGGATAGAATAGCGTATGCTCGTTCGGTCTGAATGCACCTTTACTTGGTCCATGGGAAACCTTATTTAGAAAGACCACCTTAACACGTTTTTCATAGTTGCTATCACTCACGACCACGTAATCACCCTGTATATTTGGGAAAATATGAAACCATTGGTTTATTTTGATTTACGAAAATTGTTTAGTTATTTTGATTGGATTTCCCCCTGTGAAAAATATACGTGTTGTTTCCTCGGGTTTCCCGGCCCCGCCCTGAATGTGATCATCTTTGACGTATCTATAAGTAAAAATTTAAATTTTATCTTTGGATATAAGATAAAGGTAGACCTGAAAAACGCATGTCTGGCCATGCTCAGTGTAGGGTTCCGTAGTTGGGTCAAAATTCTTTTCGTTGTCTTATTTTGTGTCCCTCAAAAACGTGACGCGGTGGTGATTTTTGTATGAGATGTTGTTTTGATTTCAATTTCTGTTGTGTAGATTAAAATATAGCGTCAAAAAGAAATACGGTAACAAAAACCGGTGCACTTGCACCGGTTTTTGTAATATACTGAGTCGAAACAGCAACTAACAGCGTGACAGAATGGTATGATGCAAGGCAATGAAAATAATTTTGATCCAGTTATTCAAAAACGGCTGGGCCGATTATGTTCAAAATAGTTTTATTTTAAAGTATTCTATAAACCCACAATTCATGATTTTTGGTTAGCGGTGTCGGAGCTGTTAAGGGCTTAAACTACAATTAATTTTATCGATAAATTACCATACAATTTTTTTTGTCCCAACGATAATTAAATGACGGCCATTTTAAAATTTCAAACAGACGAATACGGGCGCACGTGATATTTCTGGAATTATACGTTTTTTATCGGTCCTGTCCCTGCAGAAAAATCTCGTTAGAGAGGTCATTAGATAAGCAACCTAATTAAGCTAATCATTTTACTCAACTATTTGAACAACAAGACTAAAAAAAAAAATTTAAATTAAAAATAGTAAAAAATTCACCTTAATTTTTAAATTAATTTAATTTTGCATGAAAACTAGGTCGTTAAGATAGGTTTTTGGTGTTGTTATTTATTAGTACAGTATGTTAGCTAAAAAATAACACCATAATTACAGTTATACCTTAGGTACAGTCGACGTCAAAGATATATTTACAATTGAATGTTACAAAAATATCCTTACATTTAAATAAGTTGTCATATAATGCGACAAATACTCGTTCACGTGAAATATGATAATTTCATGTTATCAACCATAATGCCTAATATATGTTTACATCTATTAATTCGTAAAACTTGTTGTAAAATCTGACTTATCATTGTTTATACAATATATGTCAAAATTATGTTTCCAATCAATGTGCCAAACAACATACACGAGAAGAACAACATTTCAAACTTTACGTTTCATGATGCATTAAAAGTTTTACGCATTCTGCTACATAAATATCTTGACTTCCTTACTTAGCCTGTTTATTTTTTTCTTAATTCGTTAACCTCATAATATATAAATTTATAATACTAGCCTAGTTTTTATTTAAGTAACCTTCTTGGTATAATCTTCGTATTGCTTCTTAGTTGTTTTTATTTCAAATGACGAATATTGCATTCTATATACGAGTATGATCTTTCAAGAAGTGTTTTATCTTTTCGAGTGTCATTCATTGCTTTGTCATTGATGTAGCATTGTAAAAATAGATTTTCATCAACTAATGAATATGGCGTACCGTTTAGATGACCACACAAAGCACAGAATAATTACCATGCGAGAAAATGGAGCTACGGTTACGGATATATCTGAGGAACTAGGGATTTCGGTAAGTTTCGCTGTGAGAACAATACAATAGGTACATACTTCGTAAAACAATTATTTTATGAGACATATTATATTGATTATATTCTTCCTATTTTAGCGACCAACGGTGTATCTGTGGTGCCAGAGATGGGGCAACGAGGGAACAGTAAAATGTCACACGTCTAAGGGCCGTAAAAAAAAAACCTCAGCAGAGACAGATAGAGCCCTAATAGAAAGTGTAATGGTTCAGCGATTTATAAGCGTGCCTACATATGCGGCGGAGTTAAATGTTAGTGCTAATACCATCAGGAGACGGTTGAAGAATGCAGGACTTCGCCGTAGAATCCCGGCAAGAAAACCGCATTTAACTGATAGACACAAACGGATGCGATTGAATTTTGCCAATACATATCGAGATTTTGACTTCGAAGACGCAGTTTTTGTAGACGAAAAGGTCTTCACAACACGCCAAGATGGACGCGTGTCCCTTTATCGTCTCGAAAACACGCGCTATGATGAGCAAAATGTCTTGGCTGATAGAAGAAGTGGGCGTCTATCTCTCGGTTTTTGGGGGTGGATTTCGAGTTCGGGTCCAGGTGAACTTGTCGAAATCACGACACGCATGAATGCAAAAAATTACCTAGAAATACTGAGAGATGTCTTGCTACCAACACTAAAAGCTACATTTGGCGATAAAAAAATATATTTGGTGCAAGACAACTCTTCAGTCCACAATTCCCACTTAGTTCAAGCGTGGATCAATGAGCAAGATGACATTGAACTGATAAGATTGTCGCCGAAATCCCCGGACATGAATGTCATAGAAAACATGTGGGGTCTTATGGTCCAGAACTGGGACTCATCTAGGGTCAAAAATAAACAAAATTTAAGAGAACACGTGCACGAGCTCTGGGAGTACTACCGTGGTTTAAACTACTGTGAAAATTTAGTGCGTTCTATGGGCCAGCGACTTCAAGACGTTCGGGACGCCTTAGGTGGCTATACACGGTTTTAAAGTACTCTATGTAGGATTAATAACCTGTTTAGGTAATAACCATACCATAAGAAGTAATTAAGATTATTTGGTAGAAGTCATATTATTTTTTTTTGCCTTTGACGTTACATGTACTCGCATACCCGATTATATTTTTTATTATTAAAAACACCCCAAACTGTAATAAGTCTTTTAATCGAAGGTATAGTAGAATCGAAACTATTTTTTTTATAAACAACATTATGAAATAAGATTCTCAATCATTATGAATAAGGTTTTTAAAGCTAAAAACGTACCTCGTTTTTAGGGTTCCGGAGCTAAAATTGATGTCACATCTAAACGAATGAGACAAACAGATCATTTGACAGTATGGTACTCTTTTCGATGATTGTCATTATTTGAAATTAGAATACCGCTTTTGATTGTTTGTAAAGAAATTTATGCAGCAGGAGATGAATAATGGTCAATATACAGTTGAGCGTAAACATTAAAATGGAGCTTCACATCTTATTTTCAATGGCACAATGAGTGTAAATATCATTATGTAACTTGTTGCGTAAATGAATATTATTCAGCAAATGTGGCAACCTCCATGGATGAAGTAGTGTAAACATATTTTGGGTACAGTGAGTGAAAATAATAAACTGTAATATATCATCTAAACAAGTATTTGTCACATTATATGACAACTTATTTAAATGTAAGGATATTTTTGTAACTTTCAATTGTAAATATATCTTTGACGTCGACTGTACTTTAGGAATTACAAGTGCTCAAACATACACCAAACCAGCTGCATTTAGCGTTCCCGATGGAAAATCCAAAAACAAATGAATGTCAGCAGTGTACTGACTAGTGAAGTGGCCGCCTTCCATCCATCCAGTGCATGTTTGAGCACTTTTAATTCCTAAAGTACTTATGGTAAAACTGTAATTATCGTGTAATTTTTTAGCTAACATACTGTTCTAATAAATAACAATACCAAAAACCTATCTTAACGACCTAGTTTTCATGCAAAATTAAATTAATTGAAAAATTAAGGTGAATTTTTTACTATTTTTAATTAAAAAAAATTTTTTAGCCTTGTTGTTCAAATAGTTGAGTCAAATGATTAGCCTAATTAGTTTGCTTATCTAATGAGCTCTCTAACGAGATTTTTTTTGCAGGGATAGGACCGATAAAGAACGTATAATTCCAGAAATATCACGTGCGCCCGTATTCGTCTGTTTGAAATTTTAAAATGGCCACCATTTAATTATCGTTGGCACAAAAAAAAATTGTATGGTAATTTATCGATAAAATGGATTGTAGTTTAAGCCCTTAAAAGCTCCGACACCGCTAACCAAACACCCTGTATATGATTACAGCAAAATAAAAAAACATCCCCAGTTTACTACTAGGGGCGGTACCTTAAAGAAATCTACATTTTAACTATTGCACCACTTGGTCAGCTTGATTAATAATATTTTCTAGTAGGAATACTAACGGCCACTGAGCTATGCTGCGGACAGACAGACAGACACACAGACGGACATGGCGAAACTATAAGGCTCCTAGTTTACTACCGATCCTTAAAAAACGTAACACTGTAGAATGAGTTTAAATTTTTTTTGTGTCGTTCATTGCCATCGATTCATCAAACGAGTCGGGATATTTTTACATCGAGATTATAAATAGATTTACCGAAATCTTCACCACAAATTAGTTTTCCTTCATCTTTTCCGCACTCGGGTTAAATTACGAATGTTGTTCCAATCGATCGAGTGACGTCTATTGATTGAGTGATTTATTAGATTCGAGCTTTACGAAACTAAATCTGCAACTGTATGATGTTGATGTTAGATGCATTAGTGATGTATGGGATGCACTGAGCGCGAAATGTTGATGATGTTGATTTCTATAAATAGTGTTTATTTCATTAGTAATTTACGTTTACAGAAGTCTCATTTTATCATTGCATTTTTTGGAAAAATAACCTATATATCAACAAATTTGTTTTTCACAAAATGCTCACATTTGACCGTCAACATTTTTAAGGATAATTTTATTCTTATGAATTATAGTTAAATATTGGATATGGAAGATATATGGAGTAGGGTGGATCGATTATTTAATTTTTGGAAATTCATAAAATAATCTTTATAGATCGATACTTCGTGGCTAGAGAAACAAAAAATATTAAGATCATTTTTGTATTTACTTTTATTTTGTACTTCGTTTATAGGCCCAAAAATCGACTCTATTTTTAAGGTTTTTTTAAGAAAAGTCAGTAGTTCGTGGATCTTTTCGGTGTTATTTTTATGTAGAAACAAAATAACATTATTTGTCATAAATTTAGAATTTGCACAATTTAATCATATGAAAATTATAACCAGTATCGGCAAAAACTGGTTTTCAACTTTGAGGCTCTTGGGGCAGTACTTGCCAAATGAATATCAGAAAAAGGTATATTGTTAAAGAATGTTACTTTTTACGACTATCATTCTATTGGCCCGCGGTTCCAAAAATCCGAAAAAAAAATTTTTTTTTCATACTTCAATGTATGGACCAACATTTTTTTTCAGCATTTTCTGAAAGGGCCGCGTATAGGAATAACCTGTCTAAAAAGTAACTTTTTCAACATTATATCTTTTTCCGATAATCATTCGGGAAGTACTGCCCCAAGAGCCTCAAAGTTGAAAAATATTTTTTGGAGATACTGCGAACAGTTTTCATATAATTAAATCACACAAATCTTAAATTTATGAAAAACAATCTTATTTTGTTTATCCATAAAATTAAAACAGAAAATATCCTTAGTCATCCGAGTTTTCATAAAAAAACCTTCAAAATAAGGCCGATCTTCAGGCTTCTATATGGGGTCCATAATGATAAAATATCCAAAAATGGTCATAACATTTTTTGTTTTTCTAGCCGCATAGTATCGATTCGTAAAGATTATTTTATGATTACCCGAAAATAAAAAAATCGATCCACCCTAAATGGAGTACGACGTAGTGCGTACAATAACCTTTGCCACACCATTTTCATGGAATTTTGCGAACTCGTAATTTTGCTACTATAGTCCGGGGACCGGAACCGGTATATTACAAAAATCTCGAAATAGTCCAATATTTTAATAGTACATTGTGCATCGAGGGAGGTAAGTACGGAATTACTAACGAGAGTGTTAGAAGCCCGACGCCGTTAGGCGGAGGGCTTTTATGACTCGAGTTAGTATTCCGCTTACCGACCGTGATGCATACAATGTTTTTCATCACACTTGCCGACAAAAAAATACGTTTTAAGACATAATACTATTAAATGACGTACTGACATTCCTATTACTCCCTAGGGAATTTCACTTTTCTATTACTCCCGCTACGCGCGCAAGCAATGGCGCGCTTAGACAGCAAGTGTGATGAAAATGTTTTATACTGATTATGTTTATGTATTGCTCAATATTTTATGTAATTTACATGTCATATCTTTATTATTAAATAACTAATTAAATTACTCCATTAACTTACAATATACCTATAACGAAGAACGAAAAAGAACGAATAAAGACTCGTTCTTTTTGTATGGAGAAAATAACGGTTCCGGTCCCTGGCTACTACACTGAAAAAAGGTTTGTTAAATGAAACCAAATTTTCGTTTGTTTTTCGCTATACAAAGTTTTTGGTTAGGTGTGTTCGAAGTACCTCCTTTGCTTAAATATTTTTTCATTGTATGAGTTGCATAATCCATTGCACTGAAACTAACTGAATGTCTTCATATTTTAATCATAAAATATGCCAAGTAGTTTCTTGGGATACATAAAAGCTTATGCCACGATAACGCCTACAGGTGCTGAAGAGCAAAATGTCCTTAGACACTGCTGATCAATACAAAAACGCCGACATCATTCGAAACAAAACAAACGCCTGCTACAGAATAAGGACAGTAAAACACCGTTTCAACTTTTTATCCTAAAATCTTACATACCTATTATATACTCCCGAGTGACTCGTTCTCCCGGTACATTCCCTCACTTCGGTTTTCCACATATCAATGGGGCCGGCGCGTGCGCCGCACCAGTAGTGCACAACGCGGCGCGCGACAGCCAGCGCATTAGTCCGTTCAGAAAAAAAAAACAAATTCGAAATTCGAACTTTATTTTCCGATCGTCTTTGAAGGTTTCGTTTTTCTTCAGTTTTCTCAGTGGCCAGTTGCAATATAAACAGTTTTACAAAAGTGCAAGTTTTATATTTTATTTAAAAATAAAAGAGATTAGAGTACACTTTTTGGCTACCCAAAACTTTTTAAGTACCGTTAAAAGTCTCTTATCGTCAACAATTAATGTAAGGTGCTAAACGATGTTAACGTCGGCATGACAATCGCACGTTAATTCGATAGAGATTTCGTTTCTACATTGAACCTTATTACCAATAACATTAAATGTATATGCAAACAAAAAATAAACAGCTAAGTTAACCGTAAGGTTAATGATGAGAGCCATTAGGTTTAATACCTGTGCATATTTCTTGCAACACCATGTATGTAAATTGGAGTCTTGTAGCGTATTCTTGGTAACATAGTGGATTACAGGCTTCGACGTAAGTAAGTGTTTATTGTACAACTCGTTCATCTTTATCTCTTTTCGTATAAGCATACCAATGTTTTTACAAATTTAAAGCAAGCTTCAAATATGGGCCTGTTGACCCATCTTCGAATAAAATATATATGACAGTGGCAAATACAAATTAATTGAAGTAAGGAGTAAGTAAGCAATCCTTTTCTTCTATATGCCTGGGAAAAGGATAATGATAAGTTTATCGGACGGATATATTTACCCGGGAATTGTGAATCAGGCCGTAAAATAAATGCTCGATCGAACAAATTTCCAATTCATTTAAGAAAAAAACCTACAAATTTCTAGATCTGGTCGAACCACATAGTGCCCTCAGTAAAATCCACATAAATGTCTACCTAATATATTAATTAGGTAATATGTAGTTTAATTATTTTCCACTCGCAATAAGATTTTTGAGTACTTTAGACAGCCATAATTTACAACAACCTCTATGTCACAGATTTGTTATTGGTTTTTGTTTCGACTATGTTATCATTGAGAAAAATATTTTATTGATTTAAAGTTTATTTATAAGCGACAAAAATATACAAAATTAAAACTATAATATTATAAAACTACACTATAAATAAATATATACTAACTAAATAAATCTAAACCTAAAAACGGCCTCCGCGGCAAGGTACCAAAGATGCTGGCAGCATTACCCCGCTGGATTAGGCTTATCTCTTGAGCGAGGTATATTTTATTTCACACTCGAAATAATATTTCCTAAACGAAAGAACGTTCCAATTTAAATTAGGTGGTAAGTTGAACAGCCTCTTTAGACATATCGTTACCATCAGGATCCTATCACAGCGCATTATCTAGGCGTCTATTGAGATGCGTTTGAATACACGGCAGTAAATATGGAGTTAGTCATTGGCCGCGAATAGTTCTGGCTTCATCAACTGTGACGCGCTTGGATTATGATCAACAAAAGTGACATGTGCTTGCAAAATTAATTGTGTTTTTGACAAATTATATTAGATTCCAAATTTTTGAAGCTAGCTTCGGCTAGTATTTATTTGTCAGTCTTCGTAACCTAGTCGATTGTGACCCTGCCTACGACGGAGCTGTAGGTTCCGGGTTCGAATCGAATCCCGACGAGGGCATTATTTGTGTATTTATTTATCACAAATAATTGTTCCTTGGTCGTGGCTGTCTATGTATTTAAGTAGTTAATTTATATCTATCTATTATACATTTTTTCCCTTTCCTCATGGGCACCTTGTCCCATGAGGTCTCTTTATTGAATCCTATTACAGTAAGAATTATAATCATCATCATCTATTTAAGAGCTTGGCTCTTGTCGGTGGAGTGATTTCCATTCGATCCTATTTTCTGCCTTTTCCTTTAACTTTCTTTACGATTCAACTTCAATGGTTCCCTTTAATTGCTCCATGTCCGCTCTCCTTGGTATTCCTTTTTTTTCTTCTTTCCTCAATTTCTCTCTTTAACAAAACTTTAATAAGGCCATGAAAATATTAAACACAAATAAATAGCATATATCAAGGTGAATATCTGAGCGTTTCAACCGCCTAATTTTGGTGGCATCATTTTTGTCGAAGTTTCTGAACGTCTCAAATGTTATACTTCGTCATTTTGTATAAGGTACCGTGCCTCCTTCAAATGACAAAGTAGCACTTTGTAACGAATAGAAACTTTGGCAAAACTGATACCACCAAAATTAGGCGGTTGAAATGCTCAGATATTCACCCATCAAACTGTTATTGTGACTACACAAATATAAAACAGATTCGGCAGATAAGCAGTAATCAAGGATGACAAAGCGTTCAACCGCAGCGGATGACTTGTTTCTGCTAATTTTTCGTTAAGATCTATTAACAGGCCGCTGTAAAAGCTTCGCAAATAATAGCCATTAACAAATTGTGGCTAGAAGGTCTTGGACACACATGTTTAGGGTTGTACAAACTAATTGCTAATGTGCTGAATAAATTCAAGACCTACGAATATTTTAAATTTTCTAGGTAGGATATCTACCTACGATAAAATGAATATGAGGGGTAAGATAAAAATTATATAAAGATTAATAAAAAGGAAGTTAAAATGCTCTAGCATTAGTAAATATTTCATCATTAAGCGTCTACTCTTAATGATGAAATAATATTTACTAACAGTATAACTAATTAAAAGGGTAGCCGAGAACTTTACTTTATTGAAGTACAATATTGTTATAATTAGTCCGTAACTTTGCAATGAGTGTGAGGTACGTTTTTGGTGCCAATTAAAAAAGTGCATTGCGTTATATATTACATCCGTCTGTTTTGTGTTTTTCAAGTTTTTTTTTCCTAAACTTGAAAAAGTTGAAGTTAAACTTGACACTTTAGAAGAAACATGGCTTTAGGAAAATCTGCTTTCCTACAAATAAAATATATTCTGTAGAAATATTTGTCAAATGATTCTTTAGTAAACTAATACTAACGTGTAAAAAATATTGAATTACGCGGGTTTTATTGCGTAACATGTACAACCCTGACTTGCCGTACCTACTAACAGACATCTTAATTTCAGCAGGCCATTAATCATCATCCAATTGTTCTGAATTCGCTACGGAAGTAGTGTTTATTGTTCTAATTGGTCACTGCAATCCGATGTCTAGCTATAATTTCAATTACTGTATAGGTAGGTATATACTGTCTATCGAATAACTCATTAGTATGATTTAAAACGGGGTATTCACCATTCACCATGCCAATTTTGATAAATGAGGTGATAAGACAGTTCATTAAACGGAAAATGACTGCTCTTAAAAACACACGATTTGATACGGCTAGATTCACACGGAGTATTTTTTCCCGTATACCGTATTCGAGATTTTATCGAACGTCGTAGTGAAGTCTATTGTCACCACGATGTTCGAGAAAATCTCGAATACGGTATACGGGAAAAAATACTCCGTGTGAATCTAGCTTGAGTGTCGAGTGTAGTGTAGTATTGAATCAAGAGAGAGAATACGGATGGTGGTAGCGATTATGATACTGTGCAAAAAAGCGTCTTCGAAAGAGGGTAGATCGCTTCTGTGTGTGAGTACATGGTATAGTTGCTTACTGCTTCAGGCGGGCAGGATTATTTGCCGCCGTCGTGGTACAAAAGAAAGATAATGCAAGTGAAATTCTAAATACCAATATTTTTTGTTCCGCGTAACGTAATTGATATTCTCATGCTCAACGCTTACGGTACATTAGGATCTCCGTACAGACGTGCCCTAGGTAGTAAACGCTAGTTTTACCTCATTATTACAAACTAACATTTAGTCAAAGCATGAGACCATAAACCTGGGAACTAACGATAACTAATTGTTTTATGTCCAGAACTCCCAGGTTGAGGAGTATTTACACAGAACCCATAAATTGTTTGCAAACGAGCATGTCAAATTACTGCAATACAAAGCACTGAAACGGAATATATTTTCTGCAAAACAAAGTCATTCAATGGCATTTGGTACTGCCTATTTTCATGCTTAGAAAGCTTTCCCTTATACAAGTACAGTCGGCATCAGTAAGGGATTGGCCACGGTGCTTAAAAATATCTAGATATGCACTCTAACATCATTGCCTTCGTAGCCTATTTTGCTGCCTACGAAGCTGGAGGTTCCGGGTTCGAATCCCGGCGAGGGTATTATTTGTGTATTTATTTATCACAAATACCTATTTGTTCTCTGATCATGGCTGACTATGTATTTAAGTAACTATACGTATCTATATACGAGTATTATACATATACAGGGTTATGGGACATGAAGAGGAAGTACCTTAAATATCGTAGGTAGTATATTTTGCTGAAAGAAGACTTTATTTTATTTTAAAAAGTAAATAATAATACATCAAAGAAATACAAAAAAGTTTGCTTTTTCTAGGCATCGAACCTACTTTAATACGAAAAAAAATATTTTCGTAATTTTATGATGTCAATCAAAAGAATGGATAAAAAACAACAACTTTTCTCAAGAAACATAAGAATAACCAAACAAGTTTGGTTCAAAATTCGAAAAAAAATTGTACCTTAGTTGGTTCGATTTCCGGGTGAAGGAAGTAATTTTTTGAAAAACTTTGAATGCACTATTACTAAATTTTAAAAATAACATTAAGTCTTTTTTCAGCAAAATACACTATCTACGATATTTAAGGTACTTCCTCTTCATGTCCCATAACTTTGGAACGCCCTGTATATCGTCGGCTGCTACCCACAACCACATCACAAGCCTTACTTGAGCTTACCATGGGATATGATATCTGCCCTCGTAGTGAAGAATGCAGTAATTGCAAAAACGTCATTTCGAGATAAACTTGATTTAAGGTTTTCTTTAAAACTAAGCGTCTAGCGAGACGAAATAATTATATTTTGTGTTTTCTAAAACTGTTATATAATATGTTCAATAATATTATAATATTAAAAGTTAGAATATATGTACACATTCGATTTTAAAGTCGATTACTGCAACTTATCTTTGCATTTTTTTGCTACACGCGAGCATGTGCTAGATAAGTATGCAGTAAAAGCGTCGAATACTGCATTTATATGTAGACTACATAAATTACTGCATTTCATACTTGAATGGCAGTTCAATTTAAAATAAGTTTTCAAAGAAGGAATGCAGTTTAACTTTATGTCAGAAACTACATGGCACAGACTATTTAAAAAATACATTTAAATGTGCCCAAAACTAGGTACTAGGTATTGATTATCATTTTCACAAGATCAGAAAATAGAAGAGAAAATAAAACTGCGTTTTACTAATTTTGTGTATTGTATTTTTAAACTGCAGTATTGACCTGTGCGACACGCCGACCCTTTCGTCATACTAGGGTAAAACGCAGTAATAGCACGTACTGCGGTTCAGCCTAGTTTAGCGTTGTAGATATTTTTCACTATGTTTTTTGTAAAATGCAGTAATCGACCGAATACTGCATTTCTTTTTAGTACGAGTTTAATACTGCATTTTAACCTAGTATTTTAATAATATTTTGATCAAATACTGCATTATTACTTACTAAAAGTCTATGTTCTGTACATTTAAAAATTATGAAAAAAATATACATATATAGATATTGATTCACAGGTTTCATTTTTCGAAAAAAGTCAAAATCTTAATTTTGTCGATTACTGCGTTCTTCACTACGAGGGCAGATATGTGTAAAATGGTATGTATAGGAAGATTTGTGTAAGATGTCCCAAGATATTTTATTATTATTTATTACAATAAGTAGAGGTCTGTTCAGATGTTTGTTAGAACCCTGGCTGTTATGATATATCTGATGATGACTGTACGAGTACCTATAATACCTGTATGCTAACTCAAAGTTGACTTACGTATTCGGTCCTATGATGGATGGCGTTATGCTCTCAAAACTCTCTTTGGACGTTGCCGGCCCGAATTCAGTGCTATCAATTCTTATTTTTCTGATATCTGCTGCCTTTATTATTTTAATGGCGGACTAAATTGTGTTTGTATGTTTGGTCTGCATTTTTGTTTATATCATGTTTTTTTCTATTGACGTATTACATACATATAAACTCATTTAAGTTATTATCAATCTATCGTCATACCATATCTGACAAACAATTTATTATATTGGGATATTAGTAACTAATATCATATAACACATGGACGATGTGTGAATAGGAATGTTCCATTCCAAGTATTAGCATAAAAATGCAGTTTTCCTTGACAGGTAGCTTTTATTTTGGATTGCAAAATTAAGTTATTTACTTAGTTTGAATTTCTAAATTGTCAACATTGAAGGTTTTTAAATAAATGTCGACAGCATACTGTTATAACAACAGCATCAATGTAGATAATAAGTAATAGTTAGGTTAGGGTAATTTTTCACGCAATTAAAAATATGTAGGTACTATGTTCGGTTTCTGTTATTATATAATTGGTAAATGTACGACAGTACGACTGGTGAGATCATTCGTTTATAAGAAAAGTATCTACATCATGTTTTTGTAGGTATTTAGTTATGCATTTACTGGATTTACTTTTAGATACTGATCTAATCAATTTTATTAGTCATTATTACTCAACCAGCCATACAAATCGATTAGTATCTGTTTCGTATTCTTAAATCTAACTTTTTATAGTAAATGTATATGAAACGGACCCTGCCTGCAATATCGATAGTCATTAATCCAAATTGACAGCCTCATTAGCCTAATAGCCAGTACCGATCTCAATTACGACATTTCATCTCAGAATCAATGTTTACCATAAGCAGTGATAGCGCAAGAGCGTTGTATCAAAAACGACATATATCGCAGCTGTATGGTACGCGTTGAGTCGTTTCGATTTGTTAGTAGATCGGACAGGCAAACAATACGCCGGTAGCTGACAGCTGAGCGACGCGTGCGCAGGGCCAGTAGCCGTACCATGAGTTACCAAGTAACGGATACGTTAGGTTTTACTCGACACGTAATCATTCTGTCGCGCTCGCACTTATTTGTTGGAGCAGGCGCGATGGCCTGCTTAAAGGCCCGGCCACGACATTGGTCTAAAGTTGCATTCAAACCAAAAGAGCATTCGCTATTCTAACCCCCCACTCTACGAAATTCGATCGTAACACAAAACGTGATTTGTTAATTTCGTCAAGCGGGGGATAGAACAGCGAATGCTCTTTTGGGCGGCCAGCGGCGAGCGAATCCATGAGTTGGAGTGGGATGCCGAGATAGGAAATCCCTCTCGCACGTATGGTTTTCCGCTAAGCCGGTGGCCTTAGACCAATGTCGTGGCCGCAGCATAACGTATCGTGTAAAACCTAATGTAGCCGATACTTGCCAACTCATGGTTCGGCTACAGATGGAGCGATAGTGTGTAGTTCTATTTGTATTGAGTAATGTCTTCACTTTAGGTGATTCGTGTTCTTTAGGAACAATTGCCCACGCTTTGTTATGTGATTGGGATCATTTTGTACTTTAATGGTTTATTTTTGCATAGCAAAACGATGTCTTTTTTTCCAGTTATTCATCTTTGACGTTCGATAAATTACGCCGTATTTGGCATAGACATGTCTGTATAAATCCGTGATTTAAACATATTTCATTAATTAGTTAATCATAGAAACCTGCCTAGGAAGCTGGAGGTTGCGGGTTCAAATCCCTGCGTACTTGTGTGTTTCTGTGTGCCAGTGGCGTAACAATAGGGTGGCAGGGCTGGCAAAATGCCACGGGCCCCCGACCCAAGAGGGCCCCGGCCCAAGAGCCAGTGGATTAAAATTTAAAATTAAACTGAGTACAATGTGACGATTTTTACTGAGAGGGCCCCATCAAAATAATTTGCCACAGGCCCCAGATGGTATAGTTACGCCACTGCTCAGAGCTCATAAATTTTGTTTCTTGGTCACGGTTGTTTTCTATATATTATTTCTATGTGTACATCTGTACCTCTATGTATAGGTACTGCCACTTAGTACTCGTGGGACTAGGTCAATTTGTGTAACATTGTCCGATGATATTTATTACTCTTAGTTATGTATGGTACCTACATAAGATGTATCTAGGAACGTATAATCAAAATGTAGTACATTTTATAATTGATGTAGCTCAAGTCTGTGAATAAGCATTACAATTCCAGATGACATAACTTACAGAGCTCCCTTTGATCTGTCAGTCTTTTGTCATCAGTGTCATCACTACATTTTCTACTAGCTTTTTATTCAATGTCACATGTATTTCTGAAGCACGTGGCATTGTACTAAATAGAGGAATTAAAACTAGAATTCACACAAATGCAATGCACTTTACATACATTGTTCTTGACGCTAATGTTAATAATGTCATGTGTAAAACGAGACTAGAAAATAATTAGTGCTTGGCAGCTGACCAAATACCAGTATAGTATTAATTCGTGGTAATGGAATTTAAAACTTTATATTTAGTCTAGAAAACTGCCGGGATATTAATTTAGACCGAATGTTGATTGGCATGTCTACAAATAGGAAATTAGTGCTTCTTGTGGGATAAATCAAGACTCGATATTAGGTCATTTTCTTTTATTAGCGTAGTACAGCATAATATAATATTTATTTAATACTATATTTATTAAAGTACGATATTTTTATCAACGTAGTAATTTTTAGGTTGTCATCGATTATAGTATTACAATCATTTTATTTTAAGAAACACCTTTTTTTAGACAAAAATATAAGATTGCATCCACATATTTATCCACGCAAGTAATATACCTATTTGAAAATTAATGGGTAAATAATAAAAGCTTTTAAATTTAATAATTATTACCCAAAAACCATCGATCTTTGTTACAGTGTTTTTCCATACATCACTTCAACTAAACATAAAAACTTATGATGTTGAGCAAGATGTACCACAACACAATAAATCCCAGCTGTTCACTCCATATAACATATCTTAAATTACGATGAGACTCCACGCTGTAAAAGCAGCGCCGAGCCCTGGCGGGATATCATAATAACAATAATTGACATATTTACAAGTGCCACGCGAACAAATCGAGGTTAAAAGGGACCCTAAATTAGAATGATAAATGATAGCGGTGGAGTAACATCTCTGGAATCGACTATTCTGTGTTATATATTCAAGTTGACTTATGGTAAGAATTTTAGTATTTGGTAAGAATGGTACGGATTCATTTTTATTGTTCGGTATTATGTAGCGTATATTTTGTATACCCTAAACAGTTTAACATTCATGGTACAAAAACCTACGTTTGGTTATGATTTGAGGAAAGTTAAAAAAAAATGCTGTGTTTATTGAATTGAAATGAAGTTCTTGTATAGAGGGTTAACAAATGGGAGCTGATGCTAAGTAGCTTATACGGGACATAGTCTCCGAAAAATAGGAGAACATCCTTGCTCCGAGTCATTGCTGGTGCAAAGGCTGTCCATGGCTATTTGACGCAGAAGCGCTGTGAGTTTTATGGGCACTTTTGCACCGCGAACAACGGTGACCTATTTATTTGTTTAGTACATTATATTATTTTCACTCTTATTGTTTTTAAGTTAGTTTATTTTACTTAGTTTATATAAATTTATTTCAATAAATAGCGAATTATATCATTTTATACAAGAGGATAATTTAATAGTACATTACGATACAAGTGCGAAAAACATGAAATTCGAAACGAGTGGCGTTTTAAATCGACACGAGTTATGATTTCCTTTTTGCAGGTGTCTCGCTCGTACAAAGTTTTTTAGTAGGTACAGATGGCCCTCCGATGTTTTGGACCTCACGTAAAATGACACACTTCTCGCACTAGAGCCTAAAAAAGGCACCATCTATACTAAAATAATACATTTCCTAACTAGTGCGGGAAAACATTTTTGCGGCGAGGGTGAAAGTTGGAGCCCGAGTGAAACGAGGGCAACAATCACCCGAGTTAAAAAAAGTTTTTGCACGTGTAAGGGACGATTTTTTTCATAACATGTGCGTCAAAAAGAGAAATTACCGCGCGCGAAGCGTGCGCATTGCGCAAAGTTCAGTTTTGCGCATTAGTTAGGAAAAATATTTTTTTTCATTTATTAACGAATAAGTTAAGCAATCTAAAAATATGCTTCATTATTACACGACTGCCAAAAGGAGAGTATATGTGTTCAGCCCCTATGTATGTTTCATATTTTCTTTAAACGCGCAGATCTTCGCGACCGCTTAACCGTTTTTATTGGTGTAAGGTATCATTAGAATCCTCGTGACGTCGCGGGTAACATAGGATATGTGACGTCACGTTAAAAACAATATGGCGGCCTAAAAATTCAATATTATCTTACAAAAAAAAAAGAATATCAAAGAAATCTATCGAGTTTGGTATCAAAATGAAGAGCTTTAAACAATGATTACGAATATGTATATAACTTATATGTTTGTTATTAGTTCTGGAAAAGCCAGATTCATTAAAAAACAATTAAAGCGCAAAGAATAATATGTCATCTAAATGATATGATTTGGGTATCAAATTAAAGCATTTTGTATGCCGATTGCAAATATATATACAAGTTATATGTTTAAGTATATGTTTGAAGAGAAAACTCGAAATGTTCTACATCGCACTATTGAAGTTTTTCTTCAATGCCTAAGCCGTGACAGAACTGTCACCCTTGACATATCTTCTTGAACGCTAAGTGTGTATGAAACGGATAGATTGTATGTACGCGCTTGTGGTGAAGGGGTAAATTGCACGGCTGCTACGCAGCGGCCGTGAGTTCAATCCCCGGCTCGTAACCGATGATTTTTTTCAAATAAAACTTACATACGATATATCGTTTGATACACAGTACCGGTCAAAAGTTCAAAGTTCACTCCATGATTTTGATACAAAACTGACTTTCGGGCGATATTTTTTTTTCAGTGTTAACGGTAAAATTTAAGCTAGTTAATATTAATTTCCCATAGAATCTGAACAATTTTATACATTGGATCCGAGAATAATTCATAGGCAAGTGAAGTTGTCTAGATGACTACCAAAAGCTGCCACAGCTGCCTCAGTTATCTGAACTGTTAGAAAGTAACGGTTAATTAATAAGAAATAGCTCAATAATCAGTCATAATTATATTGGTAAAGAATTGTATTGAATTGAGTTGGAAACAAGTGTCGACTTAAATGCTGGAAAAATGATAGCCCAGTCGATTTCGTATCAAAATCGTGGTGTGAACTTAACATTTTAGTCCAGTAGGTTTATGATGGTACCGTGTTTAATCGTATGTCGTTGTTGCCGTCAGGTTCTAACAAGTATGTAAGTGTGAAAGTGATGCGTAGAGCGATAAATAGATAAAACGGGACCATCATAAGCCACCAGTACTCTACAAAAAGTGCTTTACGGTGAAGGAAAACATAGTGAGGGAACTTGTATACATCTGCGAAGAAATTCAAGGATGTATGAGAAGTTCCCAACAAGTATTAGGCCAGCGTTGCCGAGAATGGTCAGAATACAATAATTATCAAAAAATAACGTACGATATGGTTCGCATATCAGAGGAATGTCCCTAAAATACAATCACAATAGCAATTGTAGCCAAACAAAATTGCTTTACGTGTTGTAACATGCGCATAAAATTTAAAACTTGAAATATCTTAACAATATGATATCTTAATAATTAATATCTTGAAATATATTAATAATATGTACCTATGTACTTTACGAGTTAAGAAACATTTAATATGGGCCGGTTTTTTCATCCAAAATATGAGCCTAAAATTTTTGTTAAATGTCAAATTAGTATTTAAGCAAACGGTAGGTACAACAACGTCACTAGGAAACGAGTATAGTCAGACATATGGTGCTGGAGAGGAACACTAAAGGTTCGCAGGCAAAAGCGCTGGGTGGCCGCACTCCGCATTTTCTCAAAAAGATTTTTGGGCTTCGTTTTAATGCTACACTTTTCCATTGTATAGCGAAGGAGCGCTGGGCTCTGGTAGCTTGGCCTTCGGCCTTTAGGGGACACTTCGGGCCTTCGGCCTTACGCGGAGCACAGCTTACAGCCTTCGCAGGTTGTGGAAACAATCGTCGGGTCTGCAGATTTCCGATTCGTTTTCATGTTACACTATTCCATCACGTAGTGTGGTAGCGCTGGGCTCTGGCTTCGATTGTTAAGGCAGTTAAGAAGGACGGTTGTACCACTTGGGCTCGCTCGTCGGGACTCTGACCATCGGGATTGCGCTTGAAGCACCCCGATAATTACGCTCCAGGCCTTCGGCCCTTCTTCGGCCTTGCTTTAAATTTCTGCCAAGTGACACTTTGGCCCTCTTAGTTAAAGTCTGTGCCTCTGGCCCCGGTGGTCCGGGCTGGGGGTTCGGCTTTTGTCCTCGAAAACCAGCGCTTCTCTAAGGAACGAATCGGGCCTTCGGCCCTACGCGGAGTACGTCCTACGGCCTTTGCAGGTTGTCGAAACGATCGTCGGATCCATTTTAACGTTACACTATTCCGTCGGCTGATGTGGTGTGCTGGGTTTTAGCGGCTCAGCCTTCCACCTCGCGAACTAGCGCGCCTCTGAATGCCACTTTTGGCTCGGCTTTAAGTCTTCGTTGGAGTTCGAAGCGAACCGTTGCACGCTGGGCCCTCCGGTTCGATTATTAAATTAGTTAGGAGGGACGGTTGTACCGTGTGGGCTAGCTCGTCGTGCCTTGGGCCCTACGCGGATGTCGGTTTTTAGATGCTGGGGTATATGAAGAAGCATGGTAATTCAATTTTCTCGCAGCTCGGCCTTCGGCCTCGATTTAAAATTGCAAGCGACGTGCTTGGGCTCTCGAAGTGAAGGTCCGGGCCTCCGCGAGCTCAGTTTTCGGCTTCCGCTTCCGACCCTGAAGCTCACCCTTCGGACTCGCTCAACATAAATTTAAACTGGTTCCAGTAATGTTCCGGCCCTCACGTGGCGGACCCTTCGGATTCTCCCAAAATTAGCGGGATGGGAACTCCTCGTGCTCCCGGGGTGAAGCTTAAGCCCTCTGCGAAATCGGTTTTTGAAATTTTATCCAATTTTAAGGAATCTCCAGATTCACTAAAAGGTTTCAAATAAAAAATATAATTAAAAAATTAAAAAACACGCCTGCCGTTTTAAGCGAACTGAAAAGTAACAAATAATTCCTTTTTCAGGTTAATTCATGTTAGCGTATCTACATAATAATAATAATAGGCGCTTGTCTTATTACTTACTAGATTTTGTTTCGATTGCAGTCGGGGAACCTTTCACTGCGGAAAATATAAATATATGGAGGTTCCCCGACTGCAATTGCAACAAAATCTAGTAAGTAATAAGACAAGCGCCTATTATTATTATTATGTAGATACGCTAACATGAATTAACCTGAAAAAGGAATTATTTGTTACTTTTCAGTTCGCTTAAAACGGCAGGCGTGTTTTTTAATTTTTTAATTATATTTTTTTTTAATTTTTGTTTCCATGAAACATAGACTATGTATTTTTTGTATATCCCAGTGACAAACGATATCCATTGATGGTAATATGTCTTGTCTTATTGTGTCTGTGCGTAAGTAATCCAATAGACTAATACTTGAGACCAGGATTATAAATAGCTCGTTTCACTATAATTGTCTCTTTTCAACGATCGCTAATAGCAATTTTATTGCTAACATCCTGTTAAGCACCTAAGTAGCTCACTTACTATTAATAAATGTGCATTAGTATCTCACGTTAGATTTTGCTTAATAACGGTTTTATTGAGCAGTATCCTTATCATGAGATTGGTCGTGGGCAGACGTTAACGTCAGCGCAGCTTACTTTCTATGCATAGTTTCGATTGTACTGGCATATTGGTGCAAACAAGATAAATAAATAAATATCTTGGGACATCTTACACTTATATACTTAGTCCCACGATAAGCACAATTAAGGCTTGTGATGCAGGTACCAGGCGTCGATATACATAATAGATAGATACATATAGATACTTAAATACATACACATTACACAACCATGACCAAATATTTGTGATAAATAAATACATAAATAATGCCTCGCCGGGATTCGAACCCGGAACCCCCAGCATCGTACTCAGGGTAGTGACCCTGCCTACGATGAGTTGGTAGTGACCAACTAGGCTACGGAGGCTGACAAATGACTGGCTGAGGTACGAATGGCTGAGGGCAGTGGCGTAGTGTGCCTTTTCGGGGCCCCGTATAAAAATTTTTTGGAGGCCCTTATATGGAGGTAATACAAATTAGAAAGTTTTTATTCTTTTTTCATCACACCTGTTCCGTAAGTGCGCCAATACGCTGCGGTGATGCGGGCCGTAGGTGCGTCATTACGTCATAGTATGCCGTTAAGGATTTTCATACAACATTACGTCGCACTAGCGCGGTCCGGCGCACGCCGCGCGCCGCGCCGAGATTTCTTTTATGAAAATGATTAAATTAAGTCATCCCTGATTTAGACCATTTTAGAGTAGTTTTGTGAAAATATATTGTTTTATTTACTTTTTTGCATCACAGGTGTGATGAAAAACATTGTGTGTGCCACGGGCGGTACAAGAATTACGAACTCGTGTTAGAATTCAGCCCTCACCTTCGGCTCGGGCTTGAATTCACACTCGTTCGTAATTTCTTGTTTACCGCCCTAAGTACACAATGTACTATTCCTTACGGGTCAATCACTTTTTATGTCACTCGTTGCCATGGTTACGTTCTCCTGGGTCACCCTTAAATTCACAGTTTAATAGCATTAAAATTGACAAAACTTTGAATTTTTTGTTAGTTATGTGGCTTTTCCAAGGTGACCACCCACTAAACCACTAATTGGAGTTCGAGGCCAATGAATCTACGAAAATATTGCCACAACAATGAAATGTTCTCATACAATAGTAAATCCTTTTTTTCTAAAAACAGACGTTGAGATATCTTATTTATTGGTAATTTTATTCTTTAATTTATAGAAACAATATTATTTACTTATATTCACGTAAATATAAGATATTTTAATAAAAACGGAATTATTAGTAACAAAGTTGGTATTGCGCTGGTATCACCTCAGGTGTTAATAACATTTGGTACAGCAATTTAACTACACATAAATTAAATCCCTATTTCTGCATACGTTTAGAAAATTGCAGAATAATACATTGTAGCGTGCTTTATGTTCACATTTCGTATTCGTAAAATTCCTTTGACCTACAAATTTCTTTGGCAGTGCTATAGTTCTCCATTTAAATTATCATAGAGATCTAACGTTTTGTTTGTGTTCACTGGTAATTTTAAGTTCTTTACAAGAAAATGTTGTCATATCAATGTTAGTTAAGATAAAAGAAAAGTTTTTAGGTATTTACGTGTTTTTAAGAAAATCCTAGTTGTGACAGCGATATTAAACAGAAAGGCGTAAAAACATTACAGAGGTATGTAATGTTTTTATTAGGAATTATTTTAAATAAATAAATTAAATAACAATAAAAGGTTGTGGAAACCTGAAAACTTTATTTGACCATGACATAAGAGACTTTGACAGATTTGACAATAACGCATCTGTCGTAGTTTCGTTGGCCTCGGACTCCAATTACTGGTATAATCATAATAGTAGAGCTTGCAGGATGCTTTCTTCTAGCAAACTATACCACTGTTGTCCCCTGGGTGATGTGACAGAATAACAACATAAAAAAAGTGATTGACCCTTACGCACTTTGGGGGCCCCCGTGGCCCGGGGGCCCCGTATAATTGATACGGCAGATACGGCAGTAGCTACGCCCCTGGCTGAGGGAGATGCTGTTAAGAGTCACCCGGTGTGGTTAATTTCCCATACAAAGTCGGCTGCGTCCTCGTTGGCTTTTTACTCTACAGCTACAAGTTTTAGAAATAACTGAACAGACCTTTGGTTCCCTTACATAAACTCAAATCAGCCGGAAACAGAATATTTCCCTATTTTGAGTTGCTTACATACATTAATGTGACACCATGTTCAGATTTATATGACACGTAATATGTACCTACATATATTTTTTATTGGTAAATCTGTTCAGATGCTTATGTACCTTATTGTTATTATTATTGTAGATAAGGGTTAGAAAATTTGCCGCATCGACCGGTTGCGATCTATTGTGGCAGCCCTGTTTTATAGTTCATTTCATTACTAATACCCGTTGAGTCTAGGAAATTCCAGATTCTTTGGGCTGTAATATTCTGTACCTCGTGAGGTTGAAGTACCTGCCTACCTAGGTGAATACACTGCTTTTGTACATTAGTGGTCCGCAGGAGCAGAGGATGTGGGGAGAGGTGTATGCACCTTTCTATACTCATTTATTTTTGAAGCGTTGAATTTGCTCATACATTTATGAACTCGACTGTACAAGCCAATTTCGTCTTTGTGTTAAGCAACAAAGTGAAACGTTTTTATAAAAGGATCACAAATGTTTTTACTATCCATTTAGTTTTAATAGAAAGCAACATTCAAGAAAAAACCTTCAATATTGGAAGTTTTACTTTGACCTGACTTCCTTATCGCACAGGTTGTCAGAGCAGCAGATGTATACTTTGGTCTGAAAATAGGTTTAACTCCTGTATTCTCTTAAGTTGCCAAATAAATTATTCTCCTTTAAGGCACTCTAATAATAATCCTACACTAACCTCTGACACTGCTTTTAAGACGCAAACGGACCACATGTCTTGACTAACATCCTACTTACAGATTCGTGATATTGCTTTATCTCAAATACAATACTCGTAACTTCTTTACATTATTAGAAGTGCACTGGTCGTAGACAATGACTTTATATCAGTAAGCTAGGGATTAAGTTGACTGAGGCTGCAAGAGGTACAGTCGACAAAAAATGTGGTCTACCACTTTTCGACTCTATTCAGTGGTAATAAAGTCGAAAAGTGGTAAACTACATTTTTGCTTGACTGTACTTTTGGAGCTTTTTGAAGAGGGTAATGTGAAGTTTGATAAATATACATCGCGGAACAATCACTACATAGTATAAAATAAAGTCACTTTTTCTGCCCCTATGTCCCTTTGTACGCTTAAATCTTTAATAATTAAATAAATAATAAAGAAAATTTAATTAATTTTCACCTCACAAAGGATTCATAACAACAATTGTAATTTTACATAAATAGAGTACAAAAAACGTAAATCCTTTGTGAGGGACTGGAGTCTGAACTAGGCGTGAGCCTGTAATACAGATCTCGAGGCCCTCACCCCGGAGACTTCTTCTTCTTAATTATTTACAGTGAGTCTTAAATACTTAATTACAATTATAAAGTTGTATAGCAAAACATGAGCATTATTATTGTTTTTTTTTTAACAGTTAAACAGAAAACGGAAATAAACTAATATTCATTTCCATAACATTTTCATGCAAGTACATGCATTTTGTGTGTGTGTATGTGTGTGTGTGTGTATGTGCGTGTGTGTATTGTGATATTTATTTTATTTTACAAGATCTTCCAATTCATCGTAACTTAAGGTCATTAACCAAGAAGAGAGTTTTGTCTTACATTCCTTAAGTGTTAGATTGTAGATATTTAGGACTTTATTAATTTCGTTATATAATTTTGGGCTCAGATAGTGAAAATGCCGACCAGAATGCTTCAGTCGATGATTATGAAACACACAGACACGGTCCGGACGTCGTTTATTCCGTGTTAGTTCTGGGTTAAATGGTAGAGTTTTATGCTTCTTACATATCACTTGGCGAATAAATAATCCTCGTACAGTTAGGAATTTGCAGTCACGGTAAAGCTGAACTGTTGAAAATAAAAAGGGTTTATAAGACATGACTTTTAAAACCGCTCGTTGAGCCCGTTCCAAACGCAGAAGAGCTGTCTTATGTGCACCACCCCGGGCTCCAATACAATAAGTTAGGACAGATTGCGCAAGTGCATAGTATATATATTGTCACTTGTCCGACCACAGATCTTATGTTTTTAAAGACATATATAAGTTTACGAATTTTAGATTGTAAATGTGGTTGTGCCAGTTTAAATGTGAGTCAACCGTTACACCGAGATATTGAATACTTTTGCAATAAGTAAGGGACGGGCAAGTGCATGCATGACTAGGTCCAGAACGATTAGGTATATCAGTAGTGGTGTTTTCAGTAATATCCAGGCAGCTATGGGCGAAAAGTTTGAGTGAAGAGGCTGGGTAGATGATGTAGGTGAAAAAGTTATAAAATTAGATTTTGCTACATTTAAGGTCAAAAGATTGGCGGTAAGCCATTCGGAAATTATTCGTAGAGAATTTTCAGCAGTATTTATAGCACTATCCCAGTTGTTACCTGTTACAATCAGTGCAGTGTCGCCAGCGTATGTTATAATGTGGCTATTATTTAGTTTCAATATACACAGATCGTTTATATATATTAAAAATAGGGTAGGCCCAAGGACACTTCCCTGCGGGACCCCATAATTAAGATTAACCTCAGTACTTTTTATCTGTTCAATTGTTACACATTGCGTTCGGCCCGAAAGATAGCTTTTGAAAATGCTCAGTGCAACGCCTCTAATACCAAGAGCATTAATTTTTTGCAATAGAATGGGAATAGAGACGGTATCAAATGCTTTTGATAAGTCTAGAAAGACGCCTATGGTTTTTTGTTTATTCTCTAGGTGCTTGATGATAATATCCGTCAGAGACATAACGGCATCCTCGGTGGACTTTCCTTGTCGGAATCCGAATTGGTTAGGAGCAAGTATATCATTTTTATTTAAGTAGTCAATTAAACGCTTGTTCAGAATCTTTTCAAAAACTTTAGATATACAGGTCAGAACAGAGATTGGACGGTAATTGTTAATAATGTCTTTACCTCCGGTTTTATGTATGGGGTGAACCAGGGCCTTTTTGAACACATCTGGGAACTGACCGGAGGATATAGACAAGTTAAAAATGAATGTTAATATCGGGATTAATTTATTTCGAGAGGCTTTTAGTACCGCAGTAGATACACCGTCATATCCGACAGAACAGTTATTCTTTAAACTGAGTATAGTTGCTTCTACTTCAGCATTGTCAGTCGGTAAGACGGCCATGGAGTTTAATTGATCATTAGGGGTTTCAAGTTGATATTTTTTTGACAAGGCTGAGAAATTTGGATCAGTGCTAATATTATCAGCTAGAGTACTGCCAATGCTAGAGAAAAAGTCATTTACTAAATTAGGGTTGGGTCGGAATTTAGCAATAACAATTCACATGCCGATTTTTTTGTAGGTTGGATATTAGCAATTTTTTAAACTACGCAACGGATTTTGATGAGTTTTAAGTAGTAGAGTAATTCAAGAGGAAGGTTTTTATGTAGGTATAGTACCCGTGCGCAGCCGGGGCGGGTCGCTAGTAATATACAAACTGACTTAGCCGCACGGTAGGCTAGCAATGTACAAGTTCAGGGGCGTAGCTAGGGTAAAAGGCGCCCGGGGCAGGCGCCAAATTTGCGCCCCCCCCCCCCCTTAACTGATTTTAAAGGGTTCCCAGTTAGTACGGAACCCTTAACATTTTTTTCTTATAGTTTTCCCGTACACGGATTCGTGCTCCCGCATACGATGGGTTAAAAGGCTCACTTTTAGGATTCCGTAATTTTTTCCAAAATTCAACCTACTTGGCAGGAAAAAAAGTTGATTTTCAACCGACTTCAAAAAGGAGGAGGTTCAAGAAATCAGAAGTTTGTGTATAGGTAATGTACATCATTAAATGTCTTGTTAGAATGTACAGTATGCCGATATATACACAGACATTGCAGTTTTTAGGTATAAGGTACCTAGTAGTATAAAAAAAAAGTTTGAACTTTTCGATTCCTTTTATTTCCTTCTTTTATTTAAACAAGTGATATTAATATTTTCTGTAAAGATGGGTCTTAGTTAATAAAATACAGACTAATAATTTAAAAAAAATATGTGGGTAGTTAATAAGAAAAAACCAGCCAAGAGCATGTTGGGCCATGCTCAGTGTAGGGTTACGTAGTTATTCTAAAACGGCTGAGCCGATTATGTTCAAAATAGTTTTATTTTAAATTATTCTATAAGTACAGTGATTCATGATTTTTTTTCATATTTTTGGACCTACGGACAAAAAATTAGAGGGGGAGGTACACATTTTTTTTTCTTCTGGAGCGATTATCTCCGAAAATATTGACTTTAGAAAAAAAACTTTGTCTCAAGACCCTTATTATTTTTAAGAGACCTATTCAATGATAACTCAACCCACACTATACAATTACAGCAAATAAAAAAAACATCTCCACTTCACCAACGAGGGTTTTCGATATTTTTTCTGCCACCAGGCGGCGCTAGAGTAGGCGTCGGGTCCACACAGCTGTCAGATCCATACTATATTCATAGGAACCTAAAATATCGAAATTCTACTTAATTTGGAAGGTTCCTGATTTTGTAATGGATTAAGACTAATACACGGTCGTCGAACTGAAGATTGAGCTCTAAAACAGGCGCTCAAAGCCACTGGAATTAAAAATAATTACTATAACTTTGTTCATTTCATGGGAATTGACTTGGAACTATTTTATGAATTTATTTTAGAAAACAATATTCCTAAGGTAAGTTCTCAGAATAAAGAAACCTATAAATATGATGAAAATTAAATGCGCGTATCTATTTTGACAGTTCGTTAAACGTTCCGCTCAGTGCTGCCATCTTACCTCCCCATAGTGGCAGAAAAAGTATGAAAAACCGTCGTAAAAATTGGGGACGTGCCCGAATTTTTTTTTTTACTTTTTATTTCTATGATTTTGACTTTGTTGGCATGATTAATACGTATACCTGTACCAAATTGCAGATTTCTAGTATTAACGGCCACTGAGCTATGCTGCGGACAAACGACAGACGGATATGGCGAAACTATAAGGGTTCCGTTTTTGCCATTTTGGCTACGGAACCCTAAAAACGTTATTTTCTGAAAACCGTATAAGTGACATAAGTCAGAAACTGTCAAACCTAAGAAGCTGAACGTGGTCAAAATAATAGACGCCATTAGGGGTGCTTACCATAAAACAATCCATCCCCTACAATCAAAGGTCGCAAATGTATGAAAGTCTGAATATAGGCTTTGTTCGAAGCTAATAAGTACTACATGTACAGTCACCATCAGATATATGGTAGCGGTCGAGGTCCCCAAATAAATCGGAGCAACGTAAAATTTCAATAAATTCGTTACGTGAGAAAATAGCAATAATTTAGAGGCATGTAATTCGTCACAAATTTAGGAGCAACCACTTTTCAATGAATTCGTAACGTATAATTAGACAAAAATATCGGAACACAGAGATAATCAGAAATATCTGAGCTGTCAGGGTGGTCGTAAATATCTCAACATTTATGGAAAATATACCTTAGTGTCATATACACATCGCTTTAAATTCTTTATGGTCAGCCACAAGTCTTGAATAGGTTGTCAATAATTTGAATTAAGAACAGAGTGGTTTGTTGTGACGTTCTTCGAAAAGAGTAGACATTTGTCATCGTGACAAATATATTTCTGTCTCTTTCGCAAATTGGACAGATATTATGCCTAAATAATTAAAATGAGTTGTCTAGTTAACCGCTGTTTTGACGTATTGCCAAAATTGGCAAAGGTAGAACAAGGAGCATAGCAAAATTTCGTGAGAAGATGTCGTGGCGTGTCGATGGCGCAATGAATAGTTCGAGTAATAATAATATTGAAGTAGGTATTATTAAACAGCGATTACAATGGGATTTGAAAGTACTGTTGGCACAAGAGTGTATAAGTCATAGTCATACAGGGTGGCCAAATAAGATATATACACTTTATTTTTTAAATTTAATTCTATACATAACACAAAAAATATAAAGTATCACTGGTTAAATATTATTATTTTGGGTCGGCAATTACACACCAAATCCAAATCCATTGTGTAGGTCTTAAGCAGTAAATAGTAGTATTTGTTTTTAGGAACCATATCTATCACAGATTTTGATAAAAAAACTACATTTATACATTAGAAAAAAAACGTGTTGAATATGTGAAAACAATGTATTTTATTCATTTTAGACATCATGCTTCTTAGAGACACTCACTGTAACAAATGTCTCTACATTCCCATGCTTCTTAGAGACATTAATTGTTTTTACATATTCAAAATGTTTTTTTTTCTAATGTATAAATGCAGTTTTTTTTATCAAAATCGATGATAGATAATTATGATTCCTAAAAACAAATACTTACTACTTAGCATGTCTTAAAGTTTCAGAATTTCTCTTTCAAAAACATAAGTTTTATGACAAAATATTATTAAATGACGTACTGACATTTCTATTACTCCCTAGGGAATTTCACTTTTCTATTACTCCCGCTATGCATGCAAGCAATGGCGCGCTTAGACAGCAAGTGTGATGAAAAGGTGACATTAACTGGCCCCCAAGATCGCCTGATTGGACAGCTCCTGATTTTTTTTCTGTGGGGTTATTTAAAAGGATTTGTCTTTTCTAATTGGCCAACGAACCTTTAGCAATTAAAACAAAATACTCGAACCACGATCACTGAAATAACGCCGGAAATGTGTGAAAAAGTGATGAAAAATGCGATGAAAAGAGTCCTGGAGGTAGATATTTGTAATCTTGCATATCTTGCATCTTGTATGAAAACACTCATAAAAAAAAACCAATTAAAATGTAACCGAGATCTGCTTAAGTTTTTCGTCAGTTGTAACATACTTTGGACCAAATTGGAAAACCCAAACTTCAGAAAGTTCATCGACAATTGCCTCAATAAAAAGTATGGCGATGTTACATAACATTAAATCAATATTTAGTTGATTTTGTAATTATACATTTTTTCTTTTCTTTTTAGACTTTCTGAATACTTTTTAACATTTCCAATACTTTTTATCATAACAACAATTTGTTAAAATTATTTTTTTAAATGATTTTTTCTAAGGACAGGTTTTTTCGTCAAGTTTATTCTTATTTTTTTATTGTCAGGCAAAAGGTGTGGTAATATTAGAGCACATTGTCGTAGCATTGTAATCAAAAAGAAGTTTTATGACGAGTTACGTCGAAAAACTTATTTCGAAAAAAGGTTAATTATCTCTGGAACCAAGCCGAATTCAATAAATTTTATGTAACATTAAATACTCTAAATATGCTCAGGAATTCAACATTAAAATCTTTCGGAATGCTCACGAGCACCGCGTATAGTCTTATACTTCGTTTTATTTAAGATTAGAATTATCTGTCAAACGGGTGAACAAAGAAGCAGTGGTCGTAAACCTTCCTGAGCTTACCGTGGGACTAGGTTGATTTGTGTAAGATGTCCCAAGATATTTATTTATTTATTATTTATATTTATTCTTCGATTTCGGTCGATACCACTGAATTTCTCGGAACTTATTTATATACATATCATTTTATATTTACCGATAGCTGAACGCATAGTTTTCACATGTATTATTAATTTGTTGGCAAAACTGTATTTAAAAAAAGTTATAAGTGTTTTATAAGCAAGATGGCGGCAATTTAGAAAAAAGATATATATTGAAAGTTTTCGTTTAGTGTTTGGCGGTTTTTAACAAAGTATTTTTTTTTATTTGTAACTAATATCGTACCGATTTTACATTTACTGAATTTAATGAAGTTTACAGTCTAAAATTTAACAATATTTGCATATTTAATCTGGCTTACATTATGCACTCCCAATACTTTTAAAAGTCATGCATTTAAGGATTAAAACTATCGGTATAAAAGCGGACACGGTGTCATAAAGACTGAGCAGATAACAATACTAAGACAACCCTACGCATCGGCAACGTCGTTTAGTATTTGTCGCCATTATAGGCGGTCTGGGACGCTCTAATGTAGTTTGAATTTGGTAACAAATTAGAAAATAAAACTCAGATGACATACGTAGTTTTATTCACTGTCAGTGGAAGAGTCCGAGGACTCGGAACCACCAACGTTTATAATATTTTTTTCCACAGTGTTATCTATTACATTATCTAATTTCATTTAAAAAAATATATTCTTTTAAAATGTTATATACCGTAGCCAACGATATGCCAGCAGTCTCAGCAGTCTTTTTCATAAGTTCCGATTTAGTGGGATATTCCTTTCTATGGCACATTTCTTAGTTTGTAAATATTCACCATCATACGCTTTTCACTGGTAGTCACAGGATTTTGCTTTCATCCATTTTAAATGTGCACCAACAAACAAAATATCTAAATAGATCAACAATTAATAACGAAATTGAACAAAAACGATAACAACAATCTTTAAGTAAGCTAACAGCAATATAAAACACAACCGACTCAACCGACAACAATATGAAGTCGAATGTCAGACAGTGACATTTTAAAATTGTGTGAGAACTCTGCCTCTTTAGGTTTTTTAATGTACAACCTTTCCATGAAAAATTGCAAACGCAATTTATTAAAATTATTATCTTTTCATCTTAGAATATAAATTAACTAACATTATGTTTCTTATCTGTTCACAACACTGAGTAATGTGTATTAATATATTATAGCATGATAATAAATTCGTGATATTTAATAACTCGTATTTACTGTTCGATCCGCAGAATTTGCCTGTAAAAAAACCTTATATCTCGTTCTGCAAAGGTCTTTCTAATGCTAAAAAAAACGAAGTATAGTTTATATCGTAAATAGGTGCGTTTAAATAAAGTCTTAGCTTATTATTATGGGAAAGAAAAATTATCGATATGTAACTTCAATTATCGACATCACAAATATTTTTACCCCATCCCTAAGAACTTGACAGCTACCATTTTGCACCTCCGATACCGGGGTCTATTTATCTCCACTCGTTCCACTTCACTTAATTTTTTTCGCACTTGTATCGTAATGTACTATTTTACTTTCAGAAAGTCGTTACAATTGTCACAAGGTTTAGAACTATTTTCGTAAATTCTTGATATGAGGTTCGATCTATGTTGGAATTTCGCTAAAATTGTCGTATTTTTGTGACAATGTATAATTTTACTTCGCTAAAAAGACGGTATTTATTGTTGATTGCTAAAAGTTCTTGCAATATATTTGAAACACAAACAACCACACGGCCCGTCTGATGATAAGTGGTAACCGTAGCCCATGGACGCCTGCAATGGGAGAAACAGTCAATTTACAATTCTCGGACTTGTCACCGTGGTAAAATAGGATCCGCAAATGACTTTTAGGTATTCTGTTCACCCTTTATACTTTTTTAGTTCCGTTCAAATAAATAATTTGCTAGCTTTACGATTTTATTTACCTACTTATCCCATATTAATATGATTACATCAATAAAAAATCAAAATTGAATTTATGCATTTTTCGATAATGAATTAATGATGCTTGAAAACTTCTCTTTTATCTAGGAAACTCATTTACTCACCCACAACAGTCGTCAAAATCATCTTTGACATTGACAACTTAAAGTAGTAGTAGTGACAACATAGTAACAAATGAAAATAAACTATGTGACGTAGACTTAAGGTGTATTTCCTATAGACGTTCCGATCTTTATGATCATCCTGGCTGCTTCGATATCTTTGAGTCATGTTCGTTCCGATATCTTTACCTACTTGTACGTTACGAATTTATTGAAAAGTGACTGCTCCTAAATTTATGACGAATTACACGCTCCCAAATCATTGCCCTTTTCTCACGTAACGAATTTATTGAAATTTACCGTTGCTCCGATTTATTTGGGGACCTCGACCGCTACCATATATCTGATGGCGACTGTACATGTAGGACCAGGGTCGCGTTTTATAAAGTTACAATCTACAATTTCGCTGTTTGCCTCTCTCGCACGCACATATTGGCTAGAAAGAGAGGTAAACAGCGAAATAGAGCTTGACATGTTTTCTTAGTAGTGGAATTGTAAATTGTAACTTTATAAAACGCGACCCAGGATATAAACTTGTTTCCTTACTTTTGGTATTAAAAATTCTGCAAATAATCATTCAGCATTACGCGGTTAAAAGAAAAAAAAAATGAAATCTAAAGAAAACGACTAAAAACAATACAGTACGGACTTTCTGAAATAAAGTTTTAATATTGACCTTTCTAGCATTTTGTGAATAAAGGCATAAGTAAACATTTTTGATTTCTTTATGTGTAAATTAAGCATAAGGAAAGAAACATTTTTGTCAGGTTTGGAGCCCCCCTGATGTTGCGCCCGTGGAAAATGTACCAATCTAGCATTTTTTTTAATTACGCATAAAGATTTTCTTTATGTGTTGATTATGCACAAGGAAATCAAAAATGTTGGCCGATTTGGCGCCCACCCTAATTCGGCGCCAGGGCAAAATGTACCTTTCTAAAATTTATGCATACCTACAGATTTCATAATATGTAAATAATGCACAATAAAAACAAAATATTTTGCTAATTTGGCGCCCCTCCTAATTTGACGGCTGAGTAAAATGTACCAGTCTAGCATTTTATCAATTTTCATTTTTCTTATGTATAAATTATGCAAAAGTATATCAAAAATTTTGGCCAATTTGGCGCCCCCTCTGATCCGGCGCCCGGGGCACGTGCCCCCCCCTGCCCCCCCCCTAGATACGCCACTGTACAAGTTGCAGAACATTCCCAAAATTGCGGAAATATGCTTGGCTGTCGCGTCACGCGACAGCATGAGCGTTCGTTGCAACCGAGTTTCTATGTGTATCGCGCATCCGTGGTAAGATGTTTGCACTTGTGAGCTGTAAAGGAGGCTTTTTTGTCGACTGTACATATTTACAACGTTTTTGGCATGATTAGAAAGCCAGTAAAATTTAAATTGCCGAGAACATTAGAAGTTTCGCAATTTATGGAAATTCTCCTCGGTACAATGCTACGGTAGGCTCGATTTAAGGCTTGTATCGTGTGTACTAAGCGACGATATATGAACTTGTACGTATGTACTTACACAGAAAATAGCCTCGACTAAGAAAAAATAAATGTAATAAACAAAGATAAATGCGCTCACCGGTATTCGAACCCCAACTCTGCTGCCG